>VYXB01005251.1:37789-205756 GCA_013397135.1 Pachyramphus minor | reverse complement strand
TGACATTCGCCAACTTCCAATCATCTGGGACCTCCCCAGTGAGCCAGGACTGTTGATAAATGATGGAGAGCGGCTTGGTGAGCTCTTCTGCCAGCTCCCTCATCACCCTGTGGTGGATCCCATCTGCTCCCATGAGGATCCAAGTGGCTCAGCATTTGGATCCTAACTGTTGAAACTAACTCTTTCTTCCTGGATTACAGGGGGATTTTTAATTACTAATGAATTGTAGAAACACTTCTTGTTATCCCTAACAGAAGTGGTTGGATTTGAGTTCAGATTGTGCCTTTGTCTCTCTAATTTTCTTTCTACATGGCCTAACTATATTCCTAAACCCTTCATGAGTAGCCAGCCCTTTTTTCCATAGTTGTAAGCTCTCTTTTTCCCCCTAATTTCTTTCAAAATCTCCCTGTTGAAGGATGAGAGGATTCAGTTTGTAGTAGCTTCTCCCAGGGATAATGTAATTCAGGATATATAAATTCAAGAGGGTCTTGTGTTGGCTAAAGGGGCACAGACCTGCAAAGTACAAGTAGGTTTAAATTGCATTTGCAGTAAGCAGTACAAACCACTGATTATTCACATGCTCTGTTACTCCAGACTTGCTGCTGGTTCAGCTGGGTTGCTTGCTAACTGACTTCTGTTGGCTTCACTGAATGATCTTTACAGTGCACTCATAAGTAAACGTGTGTTAAATAGCAAGCAATGACAGCGAGCAACAGAAGTGCTTTCTTCTCAAAGCAGAAGAGTGTGAAAGCCAGGAAGAGAGTGAGGGTATTACAAAGTCTAAACAAACCAATGTGACTGTTCCATTCTTATTAGGAATGCACAAAAAGGTATAAATTTTACTTTCCAAATATTTTTTAATGGGCATTTCATGAAAGGTGCAGCCTCAGGCTGAAACCCCAAACATTTCTTAGCCAAACATGTCTTAAGGAAAAATCCTTCCATCAAAAAAATCTTTATCTGCCAACACTGCAGAGTATATACATGGAAGATAAAGACTGAGGACTGTGGGGGAGCACATGTTTACTAACGAAAAGGTTCACCATTCTAGAATCTTGTTTAGTTTTGAAATGCTCCAGTTAAAAAAAAAAAAGCCCACTGGCACACTACATTTTCCTTTCTCACCTACTTTCCACTAAATGAAGAATAATAAATGTAAACCAATTCAATGTACATATAATTTCCTTTCTAAAATCACAAAGTGCAGTAAAATATATTTTTCTTTTTTCTCCTAAGAGGTTCCTATTCTTAGTTGAAACTACAGTGTATGAAGAGTGTAGGACTATGCACTAGTTACAGAACACACAGTGTTGCTGTGAGTTTAGTTTGTTAATCCAGACTGTTGGTTCTCTGTGGTTACTTGTAGGAACCATATAGACAGACATGGCATGATTATTCCTTACCAGCTCATTGCTGCCATCCTCATCAAAATCCTCCTCTATCCCATCAGTCATATCTTCTCCATCCCCATCTGCATCTGGCCCTCCTTCAATTGGCTCTTCCGTAGAGTTATCTGCATTCTCTGATATGCACTCCTCTTGAATCAAATCAGCATTATCTTCCATTTGTTTCTTTTGGGCTTCTGTAAGGAAAACATACTCTATAGAGATTCAATAACCTTCCTATTGGTGGCAAAGGGAAGTGCTCTGAGGAAGAAACCTAAGCTTTCCATCTCCAGATGTGCTAGTTTTGTGAAACTCAGTATGATAATACACTAGGCAAATAGGATCGAAAACCTTGTTTTCAAAAATTAGTGTATAAATCAATTACAGTATCAATATGGTCATCTATCATCTGTTCCATGCAGTGGCAGAAGACTTCATTTACCAGTGGATCCATCTTTTTGATTTTCTACACTTGACTTTGCTTTGGGAATGCAGCTGGCATAGTTAACATATATTTATTTATATGTGGCCGATGAGAACTACATAAATCTCTATGCTCTAAGTGGAAGACTCTTACTTTCCAATAACTGAACAAGAATTTGCATGAATTTCCTGTGAATATATCTCAACAACTCTACAGATAACCCACAAATCCTCCTAATCAAGTTTTTATTTTTTTTTTATGAAGTAAAGTAATAGTTACTCCTCATTGGTATAACATTCTGAAGTAACTGGAGAATGCCCCTCTCCAGTTACCCTCATATAGGCTTGCTATATCTTTCGCAAAGTGGTGAAAATAAAGACCATTTCCATGGAGGCCTGAAGAATCTGTTCTGGTTGGTTTTGTACAGATATCTGCGTTGTTGTGATTAAGTATTGCAAAACTCCTGGATATGCTGAGGAACTTCATCCAACAGCAGAAATCCAGAGGAGGATTGATGAAGGAATAACAGAGACTGACTAGCCAGAGGAGTGGTTGGAGGGATAAAAGTCTTATTCCTCTGGACATCAGGAGCTTAGGTGAAAAGCTTTATGTACTCAAAGTGAGTAGGGGCCAGAGAACTGGTTGAACTAGTAGCTAGAAAAATAATGTCTTTTCAGTATGAGGGTGATCAATGCTGAAATTTCTAGAACATATACATTTCTTTCTTTTTAAGACTGACTGTTCTGTAATGCTAGTAGTGCATCATGTATCTTGTTGGACAGCTAATGAATCAAGGATTGACTTGGAGCTCTATATTTTTCAGTTCTATGAACATATTATTATTTTATCATAAATTATTACCAGCTACACATACTATTCAAATCTGCTTGTATTTTTCTGTACCATAGTCTTAAAGCAAGACACTTGTTTTAGCTTTTGCCTTTGCACATCTATTTTGCCACTTACATTCATCTCTTTAACCTTTCTTAGTCTTTAGCCCCTCATTTTCAAATTGGTTTACTGAAGACACAGAAAAATTAAGCTTTCCTCCCTTAGTCACCTAATGTGTTCAGAAAGATTCTTGATTTTAAAGAATAAAAAGTCAGATAGCTGCTCCAACAATACTGTATTAGCAGAAGATTCAGCCCATGGAGCCTCATCTTCTATTGATAAGGTGTTTCATAAAATACCATGCTAGCTATAAGTTATTGTGTTACTTGCCTTATTGCACAAAGAAATGTGGATTGAATCAGCTATGCCTACTATGTTTGGCCTCACCACCTCCTGTTTCAAGCCACTTCTGAGATCACTCAGCTGTGACTGTGACAACTGAATCAACTTTGGTCAAGGCTTTTAAAAAAGGTTTGCTGAAATGACAGATGCAATACATTTAAATGAGAAACCTTCTAGGATACAGCTGCTAAAAAATTAGGTCACTTACTTAATTGTCTTAATGAGAACATAAACCTGATTCTTCAAAAAGAGTCTAAAATACCACCTCAGTATCTGACTCTTGGTCTTTTTTGGGAAGCTAAACTTAATATCCTTTCAGCCCCCACCTCTAATATTATGGGGAGAATATTCTCTAACAATTTCATCACATCAAAACATTCCCAGCTTCCTGATTCAGATTTTTACAAACAATGGAGCTATTCCTACAGTTTTCCTATGTGTAGGAAATCCTATTATCTATATTTTCGCTATTGGAATGGTCAGGGTTTAATAACAGGAAAAGACGGAACATCAACTGGTACTGTAAGTAGAGTTTTCGTACAGCTGTAGAGCAGTAACCAAGGTATACACTGAGCTTGTCCACTTGTTACCTGACACACCTCTAGACGTAACAACTTGTAAGATTAAACATTAAATATTCTTCATTGTGGTGCTTCAAACCTAGAAAACATGACAAGATGATGGCTTGATTTTTGTTTTGTGTAAATGAGACACAGATCCTCTCTCTGATCTCAGTCTTAGTGAGGCCACACCTTCTGGCAGAGGAAAGTAAGAATTAATCCAATAACTGAAGAGAGAAGGAAAAAAAATCATCTCATCATCTCACATCTGATACTGTAAATGAAATAGTTCACCTACTGATGCAGCTTACACAAATCTTTTAGTTGAGGAATCAATCATCTGCAGACTAATCACCCAGGCTGCATAACTCTCCTCATCAGCTCAGGAGACTTAAATGGGGTTCCATGCTTACTGGTATCTCAGAGGTGTTTTTCTCCTCACACACTCCAATGAGAGGCAAGGGATATGGGGGATGGGTTCTGCACCTTGCATTTTAAAACTTCAACATTTTGAAATCACTTTTCAATCTCAGGATATTCATTACTTGTCTAAGGCATAACACTATGATTCAATACAAATCAACATTTTTCTCCTTGAGCTGATTTCTATTTAAATGAGTGCACTACAGTCCATTAGCAAAAGTGAAAATTGGATATCAAAGTACAATGATGTGCAGATTGTTTTGCATAGTAATGGATTTTTTATAAAAGCTCCCTAATGTAGGGATGCACCACCTCAGAATATTTCAGTACACAAGTGACTCAATGGAGTGCCTTGCAATTACATCTCCACTGATTATACCAAGTTTGTCTAACTTGCATAAAGTTCAAAATAGAATGTAATGAATACTTATTGTGTACAGTTCTCCTGAAAGAGGCAATCACACTCTGTATTAACAGTTTACCTTAGACTTTAAAAAAACCCTCAACTTTGTAAGATAAACTATAACAGCTGAGACATTGGTCCTTGTTGTCAAAATAGACTTAGAAAGTGATTGTAAAGGGAAGGTAATTTATTTTTTTAAGTGGTGTTCCTTCTTATAAAGTTACTTGGGAACAGGAGGGATCCAGACCTAAATATCTATTTTGCCCATGTCAGGTTCATGGCTTTCAACCACTAATTCTCAATAATGTTTTACAGTCTTGATGGAGCTCTCTTTACGTGTCCTGATGAGATTTAATGCTTCATGTAACTTGTTACTGCCCAGACACCCAGGCAGCTGTGGGTTCTGAGGCAGAATTTCTTTCACACATTTCACACAAAATACATCAAAAGTTTTTATCACAGGATGGAACAGGGAAAAAATAATTGAGTTTTTCATGAAGTACATCTACCATTGCCCTGCTGGCTCTCATCAAAATCAGCTCCTGTACAAAGATATACCATGTGTTCTATAAGGAAATGGCAAAGAAAATATCATAGACAGTCATAAGAATTGAGATTGTTTTCTATATATACCATGGTGAAAATACAAGCTTGTAACTCTCAGCATGACTTTAAAGTGCTGCCAAGTGAGATCATTCAGCTAACAAAATGAACACTGCAATGACAGTAATAAAGATCTTGATTAAATTATAAAGTAGAGTTTGACTTTATTATTTCCAAGATTTGCTTCAAAACAAAACATTTTAAGCCAGAGAAAAGCTGATCTAGAGGTGTGGCCAATTTTACAAAGAGGCCATAGCTTCACTCAAAAGCTGAGGTAAAGGAGCTTTGGACTTTTCAAATCCAGTCCAGTCAGGGACAAACTCAAAGTTTGGTCCAGGGCCATGGGGCCTTGGCCCAATGAGTTTTGAACATCTCCAAGGATGGAGCCCCTACAGTGTGTCTGGCCAACCTTCTATATTGCTTAATTGCATCTCTTTTTCTTATAGCAAACAGAAATTTTTCCTTGCTTCAACTTGTGACCATTGCCTATTGCTCAGGCAATAATTACTGATATAGACGAGCTAATAATTCTTACCGTGGATGGCACTACTGTTCCCATGGTCAACAAGCTCTAACTTACTTCTGTTCAAGTTTTAGAGATGTTTTGTTTCCAGAACATCTAGAAAGATTTTTTTTCCTACTACACCATAGAAAGCAATTCTTGCAATGATGATGCATGCTCTGTAAAGAATATTAATCTATCCTCACAGTAGTTCTACTTTAGTGTTAATTTATCTTGCTTCAGGCCTTCATTATGTAGCAAAATTTCTGGAAAACTTCCATTCTCTTTGGTCTGTCTGCTTGACTGGTAACTAGGTTCTAATTTAATCCATTTCACTACAAATTGCTTTTACCTACCTGCTTCAGCTTTTTGCTGCTTTTCAATCTTTTCCAGTCTCCCTAGCAAGGAGTCAATTTTTGTTTTGATTTGGGTTAATTCCTTCTTGATTGTTTGCAACTCATCTGATTTCACTGTGGAAAGAGAGCAAAATGCAAACCATGAAATAAACTATATTTGTGGTGACCTTCCCCCACTCAAGAAAAACATGTTCTTTTTTCTTTTCTATTTTCATTCTAGTCGAAAGTCTACTCCCTCATTTCTGTCAGTATTTTTAGAGATGTAGCTTTTAAAATTACCATTTTTAGTTAAAAAGACTGAATCCTAGGAAATCACATGATTCTAAGCCCTAATAGCAAGAATCCATGAGAGGTGTATTGTTCTGTAATAATAATTTCAGGCAAAACATCTCAAGGGCATTTTTCGTAAATCCAAGTCACTTTTACTGAAAAACAGCCTATAGTGAAGAAATGATTCAAATATCACAGACAAGTCCCAGTCTTGCAATGAGATTTTGTTGGAGTATTTTGTAATAATAGTGACAACAAGAAATAGATCCCTCAGAGTACGTATTTTTCAGCAAGAGTGAATGTTAATTTCAGTGCTAGGGCAGCCAGGAAAGTAACGTTATTTTGCAGACAAAAGCTCCCCTGCAATAGGTGTTAAATTTTGTTGCTTCAAAAGCTTTCAGTTCTGGTAATTTCTTGTACTTTTTCCAGCCATGGATAATATATGAAAATATTTTTTTTTATGACCACAGACAAGGATATGGAGGCAGCACCTATAAATTCATAGCTGAAGTTTCCAAATCTTTGTTGCCTTGCATTACTTTTCATTTTTGTTCATTATTGCACTCCCATTGTCTAGTGTAAGAAGGAGTAACTTTGGAGGTATTTTGGCTTCAAAAGAAACAGCACTGCAGCCCTCATAAATGACCTCATTATTATGGCATTATCAGGACATGTTTTTATGTTCAGAAAGTGGACCAATCAAATTCACTTGCCCTGTTTGTGTTAGGATATCATGTGAAAAAGATCATGATGAGAAAAAAGAAACCCTGTGCTAGCATGGGAGAATAAAGGCATTTATAAAGGGCAAGAATAGGTAACACATCTGTCACTCATACAACTCTTGGAGGAAGAAATGGACCACCACTGTGAGGGACTGGCAATGGATGAGCTGTGTTACTGACCCATCCGTACAACTGCTGTAGGAGGATATGAATTGACTTTGGTGTGTGTATCCAGAGCATCAATATACACAATAGGAGGGCCCTTTCTGTGCCCAGGAAAAGGGATGCTCTGCTATGCAGAAGGACGTGTTTCCTTTCTGTCAATAGGGTCTCCTGGCTGCATCTTACTGTATCAGTCCTGTCCATTGACTTTTGGGCATTTATCTCATCATGGTGTCTTCTATCTCATTATACCCAATTTGTATTGGGCAGTCTATATGATGATGAAGTGTGCAGACAAGTTATTGCCTGCTTCAGTGGTAGTAAGTGAGTATGTGTTTGCTTCAAATCACCCTTATTCCAAACTTGTAACACATTCACTGAGGTTGAAACTAAGGCTTTTTATCGTAGAGTATGGGTTATGTGCATTATAGTCATAACATCAGCTAAAGGCAGTAGGTTGCTATACACAGTAATGCACTTATTTAATCATGTCGTCATGTTGAGAAATTGCATTATCTCACACTATCATAGGCTGAAACCTCTGATCTCATATTGAATGAACAGTAGCACTTAGGGAAAAAGATATAAAAAACCACTTTGTGCTAGACTCTTACATGTTACACAGTATTTGATGGAATTACTTTGTGTACTTATAGAGCAAGGCCTTGAAATGTTCTTAGAGAAATAACGGGTCACTGTCCAATCCCCCCAGTCTGAAACAAAATGTTAAGATTCTGACAACTGTATATTTAGAAGGTTATTGCTTCCCCAGGGGCAGTGGCTGGTCCGTGCTGGAGTAGCATCGTAGTGCAGAGTGAAATGGTGTGAATTGGTCCAATGGGAAACGCTAAGTGTTCACAGCAACCCACTATGAAGCCAGCTGGCAACACATCCCATGTGGCCAAGCTGTTGCGTCAGAGATGGTCCCTTGATTGGCAAACTGCAGGCTGGCCAAGCCTAAAAGGTCAAAATTCAGAAGTGACACTGCAAGGATCTAGTGGCATTTGTTTCCAGTCTACTAAGCCAAGTAGAAGACATTGACACTTCTGAGTTTGGTAAGGAAACAGGCACATATATACGGTTGCTGTTCAACTCAGGTCAAACTTTCTGCAGAACAGGGGCTTCCCTGTGGTGTCCTTAGAAAAAACAGATTGGGAAGAAGACACCACCAGACACAGACACAGCAATGAGAATTCAAAGAACAAAGCCCAGTGGGAAAGGGCCAGGGGGCTCTGGTGAACTGCTGGCTGAACGTGAGCCAGCAGTGTGCCCAGGTGGCCAGGAAGGTCAATGGCATCCTGACCTGTATCAAAAATAGTGCGGCCAGCAGGAGCACGGCAGGGATTGTGCTGCTGTACTCAGCACTGGTGAGGTCACACCTTGTCTCACGTCTAGTTCTGGGCCCCTCAGTACAAGAAAGATGTTGAGGTGCTGGAGAAAGTCCAGAGAAGGGCAATGAAGTCAGCGAAGTTGGTGAAGGGTCTATGGAGTCATATGAGGAGTAGACTTCACTGAGGTCTACTGAGGGAGCTGGGATTGTTTAGCCTGGAGAGAACAAGGGTCAGTGGAGACCTTATCACTCTCTACAACTACTGGAAAGGAGGTTGTAGTAAGGTGGGGTCAGCCTCTTTTCCCAGGTAACAAGTGACAGAAAAAGGACGTAGTTTCAAGCTGTGTCAGGGAAGGTTTGGCTTGGACATTAGGAACAATTTCTTCATGGAAAGAACAATCTGAACATTGGAATGGACTGCCCAGGGATGTTGTGGAGACACCATCCCTGGAGGTGTCACTGGATGTGGCACCTAGTGCTATGGTCTAGTTGACAAGGTGGTAGTTGGTCAAAAGTTTGACTCGATGATCTTGGAGGTTTTTTCCAACATAAATGATTCTTTGATTCTGTTATCATACAATCAATTACTTCAAGTTAATACTAAAAAGGATGGAAAGAAAAAAGAAAAATTTTCCACAAATCTGCACAAGTAATTTTCATCCTGTTTCCAAGATAGTTAAGGTGTAATTTGAGTTGCCCATTGTTTTAATTTGCAGGGAAATTTACAAGTTTTCAAAATCATTCTCCTAGAGAAATTCCATTCCAAATAATATTGTAGCAGCAATTACTAAAGAAAAATTATGAAGGACCCTTACGAAGAACAAGTTGAGCATGAGCCAGTAATACACCCTTGTGATAAAGAAGGCTGTCAACATCCTAGGCTGCATTAAGGACATGCTTTCCTTTTTTTCTAGCAGTCTTAGGGGGACAATCTCTTCCCTACTTATAGTTTAACTGCAGGCAGCAACTAAGCACCACACAGTTTATTGCTCCCGTCCAAGCCCCAGCAGGCTGGGGGGAAGAAAATGGACAGGGTAAAACAGAAAACTCGTGTGTTGAGATAAGAACATTTTATTAATTGAAATAAATTAATACAACCACAACAATAAAAAATAAAACAATAGTGAAAATGAAAATAACAGAGACAGAAATAAAGCCCAAGGAATAGAAGGAATGTAAAAGAAAAAACAACTAACTCATGCCCAACCAGTCCCTGAACAAGCCCTGGGCAACCTTCTGCCTAATTTATGGCTGAGCATGATATCTTGGTATGGAACATCTCTTTGGCCATCTGGGGTCACCCATCCCAGGTGTGTCCCATCCCAGCTCCTTGTACACCCCCCAGCCTGCTGGTTAGTGTGGTGGGGTGAGAAGCAGAAAAGGCCTTGACTCTGTGTAAGCTCAGCAGTAACTGAAACATCCCTGTGTTATTAACACTGCTTCCAGCACAAATTCAAAACACAGCCCCACAGTAGCTACTGTGAAGAAAATTAACTCTATCCCAGCCAAACCCAGTACACCCCTCTAATCAGCACTTTTGAGTCCATTTCTGGAGTACTGTGTCCAGTTCTAGGCTCCCCAGATGTCCCTTCCAAGGTCAACCATTCTGTGACTGTGTGATTCAATAACTCCAGGCTTTTTAAGCAGTGTTATAGTAAAGAAAAAATGTAGAGATTATAAATACAGTACTCCAGATGTCCTGCTTTGAACATATAAATTCTTCTTTAAAACAGTATGGATTTTTTTTTATTGATCTCAGACAAGAAATAAAGTTGTTGGTAAACATGACATCAGACCTCCATGTGTCCAAAATATTTCTTCATATGCTTTTGAGTAATAGAACAGGAAATTAAAGTAGCTTACTCTTTGGGTTTTTTTGTTTGTTTGTTTGTTTGTTTTCCTTTTAGCAGATAAATAAATGCACGTATTGAAAGGGAAAGAAATTGCTAGTGAAATTCCTCAAGAACTGGCACCAAAATTGCTAAATATCTTAAACAACTTTGATGCAAAAGAAGTAAATAAATAGGTGAAAATTACTTATTGCATAAAATTGAGAGGTATCACCTGTTCAGAGTGAACTAGAATGGATAGAGGGGTCAGGTGATTTAAAGGATTGTTACATTAGAAAAAATTATGAGATACAATTGCACTGAAAAAAAAAATCCTACACTTGATTGAGTGACAGAAGAACTCCTACTCTTAGCACCAAGGCTCATCAGCAGAAAAAGACAGTGACAAAATTATTGTTGGGTTGATAGTAGGCTATCACTATAATGCAACCCTGAGAAGTAAAATGCAGTGCTAAGACTTGTCAAATGCTGTATTCCTAAAGATGGAGAAGTGTAATGTCTTTGTGTAAGGAGTATAACGTAAGTCCAGGTTGAACCACTGAATTCTAGCGTGGAGAAGGGCTTTGAAGATAACCATAAAAATGGAAAGCCTGTACTGTGAAAGAAGCATTTTGCTTGCTTACCTGAGAAAAAAGAAGGTAAAAAAAAATAAAACTTATATGCTAACACAGTGTTGGCACAACAAATGAGTATGAAAAAAGGAGAAACAACCTAATCTGGAAACCAGAAGAAACAGAGACAGAAAAAATGCAAACACTAACTAACTTTAAGATGAAGCTTAAAGGATTAGATGATGTAGCAACTTGCAATAGTAAGGAATTTGATTCAGTGACTCTTTCCAGCCCTTTGGGCCTTCTGGAGTTCATCTTTCATGGATGTGTCTAACACCAAAGGAAATAAGCTATACCCAGGTGAAAACAAGAACTGTAATACTAAGGTCAATGACATTTTCAGAAATGAAAGCATTAGTGTTGAACTACAGTTATATTTGGAAAATGGTTTTTTTGCCATAAATACAAATTGATTCATCAAGAAAGTATGATTTAGATTTCTTTGGAAAGAAATGTAATTTATTTTTATCTAAGCCCTTCAAGTTTAATATAAAATATTTTATTATATTTTATTACTTACATATCACTGAAAAATGGGTTAGCTGATGAAGCTAAATATAAACTATATGAGTGAAAATGAATTCATTTAAAGACATAATTCAACATTTGTAACATCTTAAGTGTCTAGTCCTTAATCTCATGCACACAAGGTATTAAAAGATTTGATTAGTATTTTCCTCCTGATTTCAGATGTGTAAAATGAAAGTGCATACTCTGAGAGCTTTAATTTCTACATGGTCAGAAAAAGTGAGGTTTTCGCAGTTCTATATAACAATCTGAAAGTGCTGCTTCATACCATTAACATGAAGAACTGCTATGTGTGATTAACACAGCAACATGTTTAATTTTGTGCATTACTTCTGGTAGTTTGGAAATGCTGATTTAGTCTTTTCAAGTCTTTGGAGTTAAAAAACCCAACAAAATACTCTCAACTGTTCTTTCAAAAGTTAAAGATTTAGGAAAGTAATCAAATATTCCTAATGTATTTTGGGTTTTGAAGCAAAATTAGAACACATATTATGACTTCTTGGTCAAACAAGAATTTATTATGCTGGCAGACATTATTTTTGCAGATGTACTCATCAACAAGCAAGGCATTTTTTGCATTTTTGTAACATCTTTGCTCTGTGCTGCAACAAAATTCTGTCTTTGGATTGCTGGTTTTCAGAAGTGAGTCCTTTTAATTTTGGTAATTTGACTGAGGGCTCTCCTGTGTTCTAACTGGATTCAGTTTAAGCGTGGAGAAACCCTAGGAGAANCTGAGGGCTCTCCTGTGTTCTAACCTTTAACAAGATACATATATATTCATTTTCTGGATTCAGTTTAAGGAGAAGAGTTATGTCTGCGAGGTTTCTACTTATATCTGAAAGGTATGTTAGAGGACGTGATCTCATGGGGGTTTTGCTATTTGTGGGGGGAAATCTTTCAAACATAGGCAATACCATTTTGACATTGTTAATTCAGAACTTGCAATTAAGATGTTTTATGATCTTATGTTTGATTTAAAACTCAAAATAGCTTCCTTCCCACAAACTTTCTCCTTATTGAAGGAATCCTTTATTTAACTAGCAATAAATTACAATTAGAATAAACAGTGCATTAGTTCAAGGGGTCCAGATTAGCAGTGTAGAGTGAGGGGCAACAAAATATATAGTTGCTTCATCCCACAATTCAATACAACCAACTTGTTGTTGGTTGGCAAAGGAAGCCACAAAATATACATCCTCCACTTTCCAAATTGAAGCCTCTAAGGGAATGATTCTGTTATTTCTCTGATAAAGGTCTCACAATAAGCTAATTACATTCCTGTCCAAGTCAACAAATCATATTTCTGCCTTTATGATGGGTTGGTTGGACTTGACAAAAAGGAAGTAATTCCATGGGGAAATTAAGTATGAAAATCTGTATACTGTGTGTCTGACTCCTTTTAAAGATGTGCTGCATGCAGAAAGAAGTTTTTGTGCAATTTATTCCATCACAATAATTAGTCTCTGAAGTTTTGTTCCAATTGCCCTTGTAAAGAACTAAGAGTAGAAACCAACAAACCTCAAAATGTCAACCCATATTTTTAGTGATACATCTTACAGCTCTTCCTTAAGTGTTAAAGAGCTGGATCCAAGGATGATATTGTCACCTGGAACTCTACGACTGACATTTTTAGTATTCAGGTCACACCTGAGTACATTGAAGGATACTTTCACCAGGGCAGAACACTGTCTGTTAGGACCTCCTGACACTCCTGGACACTCCTGATTACACTTCCATTAAATAATTTACAGGTTCTGCAACACTTGCTATATTATGCAGACAATATTTTGGAAGTCTTATAGCAAGTGACTATGGGTACTTGGACCAGAATTGAATCCTATAATACCCATTACTTAAATCCTGTCATAGTACTACAAAACATTTTTTGAAATGTAGTAGAAATAATAAAGCCAATTTTGGTGATAATTTTAAGGAAGAGATATCTATATGTTAATCTAATATCTTATGTCTCATTCACTACAATGAAAATCCAGATTTCTGGGCAAAAGTTCTTCTTGACATCTGTTGTGATGCACTAAGATCCTCAGCTCTCTAGAAGAATTTTAGAGTTATTGTTTGGACAATGAGAAAAAAATTTAAAAAGCTTATCTGAAAATAATTAATCTTTTCAAGGCAAAGTGAGTCCAAAAAGCCCATTCTTGTTAGATCATGCTTTAGGACAACTAGCAAACTGAATGCACTGATATGACTATTCATATGGATAAGACAGCAGTAAAGGATGAACAAATGAGATATAATGAATGACTTTTTAAGTGTATATACTTACTAAATCTTTGATTCACTGTGTGAAAATCCAGAGACTCAAGGGCTGAAAAGGACTAACAAAATAATTTAAATTCTAAGTTTTCTACATTGAAGATCTTGAGCTGCATGCTTTCTTTTAATTTATTAGAAGAAAACATAATTCATCACTTAAAGTACTTAGGAAGGGCAAAAAGCATTTATGGACAAATGAATTCAAGATATGTATCAAAATGCTTAGACTCATGCTCATCTTCCAGAGAACAAAGGAAGTGTTACTACTTCCAGGAATCCTCTTAGGGTCTGAGTGAGCTTCATAACATGACATCTAAATTTAGATATCTTCCTGTTTCCTAAGTGTCAAAACTCCCAATGGAATCTAGCCATTCATTGACTGAAGACTTGCGAGTGATTTAACTGCACAGGCAGCAGAGCATCTCTTTTTCAGAACATTGTTGTTTCCAAGGATGGCTTGAGATCCTTGTTCCTGAGTGTACAATGTTATCTTTAGCTCTGTTTACCACATGTCTGTTCTTTCAGTCACATGCATGTTTATTACATGTTTTCCTTCAAGGTCTCTGATATCATCAGGTCATACAGTAGGATTAAGAATGGATCCTGGTGGGAGATCCAACTTCTTTGTTAGATACTAGTGTGTGAGATATGGATATGTTATTCAAGCACAATATATAATTGGGTGGTGTTGATGCTGTAATTAACTCCCCTGGCAGTAAGATGTACTGTTGATGGATTCACATGTAAGACAGCGTGATGTTTTGTTGGCCACTCTGGTACTGCAAAAGTCTTATTGAAGTCCCTCCATTCTTTCTAATATCTGATCCCTACCTGATCTTTCTCTTCCTCTTCCAGTGACGCTTCCAAGGACAGTATCACTCCACATAAGGGGCAGGGGAAGACGGGTGGGTGCTGAAAGATGCACGAAGAGGAAGATGAAGTTCCCAGGACATACTATGGAGTGGGGAGCTTGATGATCTTGGAGGAGGGAATGCCTATTGTTCATCAGCTCTTCTAAGGCCAACTCACTAAAGAAGGGTTAAATAACCCCAAGTTCCCAATCCTGTTTTGAACTTCCTTTAAAACAGGCAAAGGCACTTTGCCTGTTTGTATCTTCAAAGGAATCTGTTAAAAAAAGAACACATAACCCAACCTCCCCTGCCCCTCCCAGCCCGTCCCATTGTCTTACATACAACCCTCAAGTCTCCGCATAAGTCAATGTGCCTCTGTCTATAACTAGATTATTATCTTTGCTGTATTACCAGCTGTACACAAGATCTCATGGTGCATGAGCAGCTGGGATGATAGGAGATTTTAAACAGGCTTCTTCTGAGGCCAAGGAAGCAGATCAAATGTTGTTGAAAGAATTTTCTTCAAAAGTGTGATCAATGTGCTCCTTGACTTGCAGGAAAGGCCTGGAAGCTTTGGTAACCAAGCCAGTTTTTCAAGCTAGAGACTGAGGGTAGGAAATGACTGCAACAGAACTATATTGTGGAAGCTGTCTGCTTGCAGAAATTGTTAAGATCATTGTTTCAATGATTTTCAAATTATATGAGCAACTCACATTTGGATCCTGAGGAAGAAGCCCCACTTGAGGTTGATCGTGATGTTCCTTTCATGGAGAAAACTCCTTTGCCTCTACGAGTTGTTGTCACAGCCACACGAGGACGTTTCAGTGGAATCACTGCACGGGGCGGTGGGGGGACACGGCCATGGTAGTCAAACAACCTAGAAAAGATTAAGTCAGCTGGACTCCATAAAACCTTCTGCAATTTCATGTCATAGAAGCCCTGTCAACTAAATTTTCATGTTATCTTTGAGAAAATTAGCCTTTGAAACCTTAATCACTTTATATCACAGTCAAATTACATTTCAAGGATCTATGCACATTAAGTGCCTTATTCGGATTTCAGTCACAGACCAGTGCATGACTCAGATTTTTTTGCATGATTTAAATAAAGAATGCGTTATAGGACTCTGTTATTTGCAGTATGGAAAATCTGCAACCTGCTTTCCACAGGTCCACATCGTTTCATTGCACAGAACCGACAGTAGTACATTTTGTTGCGACATTTCAGCTCCTTTATTACCTGCATGACTTAAATTCCAGTTTTCTATCTGCTACCCTTAAAGATGTAAAAAATAAAAAGAACTTTTCTGAAGACAAGCATCTCTATAAAAAAATATCCTGCAGTTTGTAAAATAGCAAGAGTCTTTGCGTATGTTCTCTTTATTGAAGAATGAATCAGTGTAGAAACAATAAAATACCCAAGCATACTTAATTAGAAAAAAAAAAGAAAAAGAAAAGTGTTGTTCAAATAAAACCCACGAGCAGGTAGATATTCAGAGATTTACCACCACAGTCAATGAAAGATGCTCCATAATAAAAATGAGCTATTGTTGCCAAATAGAATAACCCAGCCCTAAAAATACAGTTATTAATAGCAGGTAAGTAGCCTGTATAGAAGTAAATAAAGGCAGTAGAAAAGGTAATAAAAGCCACAGATACATTTAGAACATAAGAGCTATGCATTCTGAATAAGAAATATCAGGAGAAGAAAGTTCAGAAAATGAAGATTTTTCAGTTCAGAGTCTGAAGCAGAAGGATAAGCAATATTCTCATAAAATATTCCCAAATTTTCTTACAACTAGTAATTATGGAAATTTATAACTGCATGTTTAATTTTCACTCTTCTGGTTACTGTCTTCCAGGTGGGCAGAACTTGAAAAGAGGCACACAAGAAACAGTAATTCACTCACCACAGCATCTAACAGTGTGCTGAACAGGAAGCAGAATCAAACTTAAATTTTCTAACTCATTTTCTGTCAAGTAAACACCTAGTGTTTAAATCCCAGGTTCTTTACTTCTATCTGTATTGTAATCCTACAGAAAATGTAACCATCTCTCTGCTTTTCCATGGCTGTCTACAAAATGTGTCACAGAGATTCTGTCACCCTCACAAAACATGAACTCCATGGCCTCAAATTTTCTCGCAAATAAGCAGTTTCTAGCCATTGTGAGCATAACTATATAACTGTGTATGAAGATGAATATAGAAACTTTTTTTTCTTTTAATGTAAATATTAGTGTTTATTGTCACTCATCACTTGTCATATTGGATGATCTGCAGGTTGCTGATGATCTCTTGTTTGACGTTACTGGAAAAATTTTCAGAAGAACTTTAAGTTATCATGCAAACGGTCATTATGTAATTATTCTTCCAAAGGTGATTTTTTTTCTGGCTTCCAATGTTTCAGGTTTAGATAATATAATGAAATGTGAAACTATGCTTCCTTTTCTTCAGATATATAACTGACTGTTATCTAACTGACTGTTATCTACCTATTTCTACATTTATGCAGATTTTGGGCTTGGTGTTTTGTTTTGCCATGTTCTATATATTTCAATAATATGCTTTCTTTTAAAAAAGAATGTTTCCATTTATAAGTTTTGAAGTATCCCGCCTGTTTTCCTTGTGCTTGTGATAAGAGGAATGATAAACAGAAATTCTCAGTTCTAAAGTAATTCTTTGCCCCAATAATATGCACATAGTTGTGCCTTTTGTTTCAGCCACCCTTCTAAAATGTACAGTCCCAATCTTGCCAATCTGTCTTCATACAGATTTTGTTTTAGAACACTAACCATTTTTGTCACCCTTTTCTGACCCCAACACTGCTTTAGTCATTCTACCTTTAGGCACTCTACCTTCGGGGAAGCTGGAAAAACAATAGATTTTAGAAAATAAGATCTATGGTTTGGGGTAAAACACAAAAATTCAGGAAGTTCAGAAGTTCAAAAGTTCAAAAATTCAAAGAATCATGACTATAAATCTTAACTTATATTCCTATAGGCATGTTGATAGTTGATACATTGAATTCTCCATGCGATTTTCTTTTCCATGACTACTACATAGAGTTTTTCATCTTTCCCTTCCATTAACTTGTATTTAACAGAGACTGGTAACGTCCTACAGTTTTTATTGTCAGAAGATCAGCATGTCCAGCCTTGACTATCATAAAGGTTCTGCTGTCTTAATCTTGAAAGATTTCTAAATTAGAAAATTATACAATTGAATAGATTTATGGATACATTTCACTCTCAGTAGTTTTCCATAACAACACAGTCACCAAGACAGACATCAGGCTCCACAGAAACAACTTTTAACCTACCATAAACATTTCTTTCATTTTGAAAGTGTAATCATTATAGTTGGTCATTTGTTTTACCCGTAACATACAGAAAAAGGGAAAAAATAAAATACATATAACTTTAATATTCATGTGTCATAGATAAGAAACACTACTCTGTTTAAAGACATACAATTCCACTGATGAGGTTCAGTGCAATAACCTTGGGAAGGTAACTTTTTACAGGGCATGAGCTGCTCCTACTCTAAAGGAGGGACTGAGTGGAATTGAACTGCATTGATGACTTTCACTCCATATGTTTATATCTCATTATTTTTAGCTTTGTACAACGGGAGCATGGTGATTTACATGCAAAACCAAAAGTAGTGGCTCAAATTGAATCAAGACCAGGTAAAAATAAAACGGGAAAATATTGTTTCTGCATTTTTCCTATGATGTTCCTAAGCTTAAAGGCACATAGCACATGCTAACTTAAGTTCCGGGTGTGAACTCTTCCCCTGCTACCGTCCATTGCTTTATATAAAAGAATTCTCAGATTAGAAGACATTGGTGGAGCAATGCTTTGTTCTCCTCTGACTCATTTGGCCTGTGCTAAACCAAGCTGCTGTAAGGCAGAGATGCAGCACTGCTGGATGATGAGTTGGTTATTTATGATCACTCATGCTATCCCTGTGTTATGGAGATTCTGCAACATCTGAATAAATAACTTTTCACAGTGCTGATCTAGTCTGTGTTCATGTACTCAAGGCAGAATCTCCAATTGCTTGGGTATCCAAATTCTTTTCTTCCTATAGAAACACACCTGCTGTTCACCTTGTGCTTTTACTTCCACCAGGGTTCTTCTAGATTTTTAAATGTTCTCAGAACATTCTTCAGGAGACACTCTATATCTTTTCATATGCATGGATGAAAAGATAAAGACATGAATGTCATACTGAAGAATTTTACAGCTGCTATGTGTTGCAGTGAAAGTAAGCCTGGAAGAACTCTAGGAAGAAACAGTGAGCAGTTAAACTATCAATAAACTGTCCAGCACAGCAAATGTTCCAAAAGCTCTTAGAGAATAATACAATTAAAAGAGCTGTTTAATAAGCATATATTTGGTGGTGTTAATCTTCTCTGGTTTTAATATATTCAAATAGTCTTCTGATACACAATAAAAATAATGAAACCAATAATGTGTAAAATCAGAACTGACCTGTTTGACGAAATGATGGGATTACATTATAAACAAACAGTAGTAATTATGAAAGATGTACAAAAATATAGCCACACCTACCGATTGTAGAAATCATCTCTGTAGTAATCATAATCGAAGACATAACCACTGTGGAAAAAAGCAGAAAAACAAGAACTGACTTATAGCAAAATACACATTGATCAAAACTTTTGTGATAATGTTGGCTTGCTCTCAAATTTCAGTATCTTCAAAGTCCTTCCACTTCTTTTGCACAACCATACACTGTTCATTACGTCTGTCAATGCTGTTCTGTTGTCAGCTATCACTGTAGTATATTTGGAAATGTGAAGTCTAGGGCATGCAGAACAATGTAAACAGTTGACAACACGTACAGAAAGGATTTAATACAGCGCGACAGCTCTGTAATTAGAGGATCATTATAGTGCAATTCTCTGAGTGATCAAATGAAGTTAGCATTCCAATACTGACACCCTCTTCTTTTCTGGGCTAACATAACATAATTAGAGGACTAGGAAGACAGTTACATACATGAAAAATTGGTAAATGAGTGAGTCGGTGAGCTAAGACTTTGATTTAGGAGATACATGAAAAGGGTTGGACTGCTTCCTGGTCCTGGTTCACCAACTTTATTTTCATCATAAAGAGAAAAAGCAAAAAGTTATGAAAACGAATACTGCAAGCAATAGTGTTACAGAAGTGCATTTCCTCTCAGGCTCAGGAATACATACCAATCTGGGAAAAGACAGGCACCATCAAGAGAAACAAACAGGTAGGAAATTGCAAAGGTCCAGGAAAACTATTTTTGAGCTGTCAATTGCAAACTCGATCTTAGATTGATCTTCCTGATTTTGCATTCCATTATCAACTTTCTACCTTTATGGTGAAACAGCAATGAAATCTTATCTATCTCACACATCTGACAAAAACCCCACCAACCCAGCAAACCAATGAGGTATAAATACTCTGCATGGAAAAGTCATAAGGGTTTATTACTCTGCCTAGTAACACAAACCCTAAGTTTTTCACTGGCTTGAGAAAGACAACTGAATAGTAGAGGTAAGAAGAATGAAGAAAGCATCCTAAGAAAGGATAAAGTTTAAATGAGAAAGGTAAATGGTAGAAAGGAGAGAGTTAGAAAGGACAAAGCACATAAGAAAATATTCCCTGAAAATAAAGGGAGATCCTAGAATGATAGCAGTTTAGCTCGAAAAGGACCTTAAATATCATCTAGTTCCAGCACCCTTGACAGAGACTGAATGATTGTAGCTATGTATTAAAGAAGTTTGTCTTCACAGGGAATGGACTCATGGATAATTTCTGCTCTTGAACATTGAGCAAAATGTCTTCAGGGTTATTTTAGTACCTACTTTGAAGAATGGGTCAAGAATTCTATCAAAGTAGGTCAGGGTACAATTTCCGCTTCTGCCACATCTGCTTCGGAGGCAAGTGCCCAATTGCAAACGATAAGTTAGGTTGTATGGATTGCTTGCATAGTACTGTAGTTGAAGATCATGAGATTCACCAGGTGAGAAAGCCAACTGTGGTCCTTTTGGTAATTTATTTGAAAAAAGAATGCCCTATATGCATTTTATGTGACACACTAGGTAAAAAAGCCCTGAGAGACTAGAACACAGTGGCAGATAAGCTGTGTCTGAGAGACTAGAACACAGCGGCAGGTAAACTGTGTCTGGGAGAGGATGCAAAATATCATTAAGTAATAATAAATCATGTATAGGGAACATGTTTCTGTAGCTTAATGCAAAACTAGCAGAAATTTTCCTGAACTATGTGGCAACTCATATTTTGTCTTTTACTCTATATCCGGTCTGCCTGCAACAAAGAGGTAGCAGGTAGCAAAGCTATTCTTTTATTTACAGCTATTCAGAGCTTCCTAGTGGTTTTACTTGGCTGAATGATTAATAGCTGCAGTAAGCCCATACTTAATATTCAGTGTGTGTTTTTAAGTAGAAGATAACAGGCAATTTGAAGAAAAAAGATTAAATTTAAAAGCCCTGTCACACGAAACCTTTCACCTGGGGGTGACATTAATTTAATTTGCATAAAGACCAGACAAATTCACTTTTTCAAGGTTGAAGACCATGAAGCTGATGAAGAATAATTCACTTTGCACCAGATAGAGTAAGACTGAAGGACGACCATATTTTTCTGTAGTAGCTCAGCTCTGGCCCATAGGACACCTAAGGACTAGTGGCTTTTCACTGGCCTTTAAGAGTATGAAACTTACTTTTCGTGTACAAATCCCATGCCAGAAATGGCTTAAAGCTATCCACAGGAATGGTAGCACTGATAAGTTGAGGTCTCAGGCAGAGATCTCCATGTGTTTTTTAAAACAGTCAATAGGCTTGAGAGGTTGGGAAACGTTCAGGGATTTCTCAGATGAGAGTCACTGCAAACAGAGAATGTTTCTTCAGAGGTTCATAGGACACTTTAGAGTGTCCTAACAGAGAAGGCTAGGAACCAATGACAACGGAAAGAACACAAAACAGAACCAATTTTTCTGATGTAGGACAGAAAAAAAATAAGTTTTTCCAGCTGATTGAGGGGGCTTGTGCGTACCTCCAGAAGTTAGAAGTTAGTCCTTATGGCTGGAGAGAGATACTCACCCCTGGTTCCCCGGCCACGTGGCCTCCCAGAGCCCCAAACCAGGACCACAGAGACCACACCAGGAGACAAGCAGGAGAGCAAGGAGACAGAGAGGGTTTATTGTTTTAGGGTCCAGGTACTTATAGGTTTGGGGAAATTAGCATACACCCAATCAAGGAGTTAAGGGGATTTTAACCTTTAACCATAGAGGCAAGGTTTCACAGCCAATGGGGAAAGGCAACAAGGGTCAAATATACATAGTAGTGGTCCCAAGGGATTTTGGGAAACACAGCATCTCAGGTATAGAGGGATTTATAGCACTTACTTATACAGCATTACAGTCAGTTTTTAAAACAGGTTTGCTAATTCCTTTATCAGCTTCAGAAGTCCATTCCTGGCAGGAATTCTTCCATTTTACATATTGTTGGTCAATTGCTACAGCTGATCTCACTTGGCTTTTCCCTTTGTCACTCCTTTTTTTTTCTTTTTTTTCTTTTTTTTTGAAGTTGAATGCTAATGTTTCATCTGTAATTATATGTTGAAGAGATTATAGTGTGAAAGCAGTACATCTCTCCATCTGTAGCCATAATTGTTCATACTTCTGCATCCCAAGGGACACACATAAGATTTGGTCAGTGCTGTGGTAATCACATAACTGGCACTGGGATCAAGGTGACTGCAGGGCTCTTAACCTCTGAAGAGTTATTTCTTAGTAACCCAACAACCTGTGGAGGTTGCAGGAAATCATATGGTGTTGAATACCAAATACTCAGCAGGTCAGAAGCAGAGAAAAGTTTAGATGAGCCTGTGAACTGGTGGAGTTAGAGATTTCCCAATGGCACTGTAAACAGGTTCATTACTTACCCACAAACATATGCCATCTCTATAATATTAACAACAGAACTGTGTGCATGATTCTGATTCTAGAGTGGAAGATAGTAAAAGACACTGTAATGCTCACAATGAGGCAAAGAAAATTCATCAATAAAGTGTGTTTCTGGTAAGCAAAAGTCATGGTTCCTTTTTCTGACTTGGCGTTATCAAGAAAATCTTGTATAATCTGTCTCTAGCTTCACTAAACACTGCTTGTTTAAAGTGGTGTATGCCTTGATAATAAAGGATTCCCCAACAACTTTATTTTCAGAGCTATGATGCGGTACGTATTCAAAATTCCTATGCATATCAGCAGTTGCACATGGGTCAATCAGGCAAAACCAATATTATGATTCTGCATCTTTGAAATAAACCTATGGATGTTTTTATGTCTTTATTTATCTGATGTTGAAAACATATTACTGCAGTGTAATCTTTCTTGAACTGTGTCCTATGCCCACAAAAGATTTTTATAAACTAAGGATCCCATCCTGTTTTAAATTAGTTAGCTCCAAACACTAGAGAATATAACTGACTTCAGTGGGATTATTCTAACTTTAGAATAGTTAATGTAAAGCAGAGCAGAAAGAGCTTTTGGAACAGAAACAGCTTTTGTTGTTTTCATGGCAACAAGAATTTCATCTTGCATCTAAGTTGGCCTTAGCTAAAATCTATTTTTCTTTCTATGGGTATGAAGACGTATTTGTAAATCATAAATAGTGACAAACCAGGCATAATGTATCTTAATTCAATTGACGGTGCAATCACCATTTTTATTGTAAATTGCTTCTCTGTTGTCAGGCCTGGATAAAAATATTAAATACAAAAGCAATATTCCTTCAATCAAACTCTTTTTAGAAAGCACATATCAACCTAATGGTTGAAACTAGCATTCCAGTCACTTGTAAAATCATTTCTCTTGACATGTAAAGACAGTTTTAGAAATTGTTCCTGCTGAGTGCAAAAGAGAATCAGTCTAAACTGACATGATGTTTAAAAGGAAGTGGGTGAGGGTAACTAGGTGGTTTAGAGAATAAGCATCGAAAAATGGAAACTTTCCCTGTTAGAAAATCCATCAGATGAAAATGACTTCCATGAGCTGTTGAAAAAAAAAAAAGTGAAGATTTCAGGCCACTTTTCAGTGGATGGTTACCTAAATTCCTAAAGACATGAATTGAATTGGTGGGCTGAATCCCACCTTTACTTTAGAGATGATTCAATTTTAGGTAAGTATTAGAATGCTGATAGAAGTGGAAGGACACTTCTGCTTTGCAGTTTTGGATGTATATTCTGCGGAGGAAGAGAATATTCTCCAGAACCTTCTTTTTGCTGACAGACTTACTGTCATATATTCTTGGATGTTTACAGTAAAAAAAGAGGGAACTGGAAGAGGAAAAGTAATTGCAGAGAAGAATTTTACATTCATTTCCATAATGCAGTTCTGAGGGCAAATATGTATAATTAAACCAAAAAAATTAACAGCAAAATACCCATCCACTTGTCCCAAAATGCCGAACAATTGAACATAACCTCCTATTGGTGTATTTCAATTAAAAATTAATTTGCATAGTAATTTTGAAACCATAAGTTAATAAAACTGATTTTTTTTCTAATTCTGTACATTTATTCAATTAATAATTGTGAGGTATATTTTTTTCCTGAAGCAGGGGAAAAGTATGGAGTTAAGTTTTAAAAAGTACAGCAAGGAATGTTGTACTGTAAATGGAGATTTTTTTCAGTAAAACTGAAAAATTTTTGGCAAATCTAATCTGAAGAGGTGCATTTTGTCCAAGCAAGACATGTATATATAAAAAAGCTGACACACAGTAGTCCATTTTCTTTTAAAGTGTCTTTCTACAGGCACTAGGGAGAATTTATTTGCAATATAATTAGGCTGTATTTTTTCTGTGTTGAGATATGTCCCTTCTCTACCCTCATCCTCTCTCCCCATCACTATTTACCCAGTGAAATATATTTTGGAAAAACTGTTGAACTTACTCTCCGACCTGAACTTTAGGCAAAATTTGGGCAAACTTTTAAAGTTGCATATACACAATAAGGTAATTAAGTCACGAAGCCATTTCCTTGTAGAGGATTTGGGAAAGCTTGTGAAGCCAAAAATAACAAAGATATTGAGATCAATATTCAGACTCTGAGGATCAGCTGGTCTTGGAGCTGTTTATGGCAGCCAGACAGGTATGAATGATGAAGGGATTTCAAGATAAAAGTAAATCCCAAAATTTTTCTGTACAGCTAAGTGTTAAGTATTAGAATTACTCCTAATGAAAACTACTTATTGTGGCTGCAGGCATAGTCTTGCTTATAAATGTCAGACTGATGTTTTTCGGAAACAAAACAGTAGCTTTCGTACATAAAGAAACATGAGTAAATCTACTTAATGTCTCCCTGCCTTTTCTCCTTCTGTTGTAAAACTATTTTTCTGTCATTTAATGTAATGTCCAATTATTTATGCTTCCCATATGAACATTTCACAGTAAGGCAATGAAAAAACTTTCCAAGGTGTTAATTGTATAATCTGAGTGTGAATTCTTAAAGTCCATACGGTATTTTTTCTTCCTTTGTACAGGAGCTATGGTTCCTGCTTCTTAAAAATCTTGTTTAAATTCAGTGTTTTCAAGATACTACTGTCAAACCACACAGATGTGATTGATTATCCAATTTGGTAGTAATATTGTGTACCTTGAAGGAATGTCACTTAACTTAGGTTGACAAGTACAGCAGACTGTCATGGACAGGTGTAGGAAGCACTGATGGGTTTAGTGTTTCTACAGCATTTCACTAAACACCAGATAAATTAAAATCACAGTGGAGGCACTGGAGCTAAAAGAATAAACACTGCAGATTACAAAAACAGATCTCTGAAACTTTATCTACTCTTCAGAGAAGCCATCTTAGAAGCACAGAATGAAACACAAAAGTACAGTTCACAAAAGTTTAATCAAGTACAATGTGACGGTGTCAGAGTCTATGTAAAAGGAAAAAACGATCTAGCAAATTGCTTCACATGCATTCCTTCCCCCTTTTCAAACCATCAGACAGCTTAAATTAAATTTAATTCTGATTATATTTACACTAAATTCACTAATGTCACTAAAAACTAAATATCTAAAAGCTATTTTGGAATGAGCAACTCAAGGTTTAAACCAGCAAATGACACATGGGAGAGATAGAACTGTCAATGTCCTGAGTATGGCTTGTGAAGACAAGACATTATGATTGTTTTTCCAGGAGTGTGCTTTGCAATTCAGTTTACCATATAAATGAAGATATCAAATAATGGGAATCTAGGAAAACATTCTTGCACACCTGAGCCACAATGCAATAATGTCCATGGTAAATTGATATGGGAAGTGCACTTCATATAAAGGAGATTCTTATATAACTGAGCACAGAACTGGATGCAATTCTAGTTTGGTCAGAGATGAATAGAAGGGCAGCTGTGCATCACACAACCAGTGTTGTATCCTCCAGACCAATGCTAACTATGTTGACTACACATTCCTTGATTTCTGACAAATCTTCCTAATACTTCAGTGCTCTGGAAGAGCTTGTGTTCATTCACTTTCTGCATACACAGTCAATAAAACAAGATTTATTTTCTGTAAGGGAACAAAAAGTCACAAACTGAAGGAAATCCTAAAATATCAGTGGAAAGATTTTTGATTTACAGAAGGATATTCAAATTCATAATTGTGAATTAATTCAATGTAAATCCAGAATAAAACTCTTGAAATCAAGTGATCAGATATATTTATTTTTCTTAAATATATGTCTGGATTTTTTCATTATATCCATTCCCAGAAGGGAAAGAGGATTTTTGTCCCAGATGATTCCCCTGATTGTAGTGTGTGGCTAAAAAGCCTGGTGGCTTGTAATGATACTGGTATTGCAGTTTCCCTATATAGTTTTGGCNTCAGATATATTTATTTTTCTTAAACATATGTCTGGATTTCTATATAGTTTTGGTCATATGGAAGAGCTACTGATTTCTTGTCACACAGGTATGATGCAAGTATGAATCACCTACCCGAATATTTTCTATATATCTTTTTTAATTTACAAAGAAGCATTTTACACTTACTAAGAGACCTTAGGGAACCCCCACGTTGGTTTCTTTTGCCTGCTTTTCTAGTGTCTCAGCCAACTCAAGAACTGAGGTTCTGTGCCTGTCTTTTTTTGAGAAAAGTCTTTTTTGCTTAGAGAGGGATCTTTCTCAAGTTTCCTCATATAGTCATCCTTCTGTCTTCCTTGGCATGGAAGACAGCACAGTCTGGATACTCTCCTGCTCTAATCTGCCTGGTATATTTCTTTATGGTTAGCTCCACATTCTAAGGGCTTGTTCCACTCCCTGGTTCACTGTCAGGGCATCTATCAATATGGGGTATTAATCATTTCCTCTCTTCTTCATTCAAGATTTTTTGAGGAGCATATCCAGTGTAGAGTCTGATAGTTATTTTTTTGGCTTCAGGTTTTACCTGGTCTCAGCTCCTTAAAATACAGTAGTCACATTTTGTAAATCACATGTTGTAGCCTCTATGAAATATTTTAGTAGCATAACTGATTTTAAACTAATGATTGACACTCTGACTGTTATGTGTTAAAAAAACCCCCAAAGTAAAACAGCCAACCCATAAAACATTTGGGGAATTCAATATATATTTTATGTGATCTTCCCTTCATCTTTTTCCTTGCACTCACTGGATGTTACAGAACTTCTTCTGGAGACTCCTTTGTATCACTCTTTTAAGCTCCAGGGAACAGTTCCAGAGTTTGAAACTTTGTTAACCTGCTTGCAGCAGATGGACAAGTTTCATTAGCTGATTGTTATTGTCTGTTAGGAACTTAATACTAGTATTTGAGCAACCTGGTCTAGTGGAAGGTGTCCCTGCCCATGGCAGGAGGGTTAGAACTAGATGGTCTTCAAGGTCCCTTTCAAGCCAAACCATTCTACAATTCTATGATTGGAGCATAAGATCCCACATTCAATGGCTATAACATTAGAGTTGAGAATGGTTTTTTTTCCTGCTTGGGGAAACCATTTACAAATATTTTTTTAGTCCTATCAACCTTGGAAAAAAATAGTCTATGTATGTAAAAATTAAATAATAATGCATTTAGACTCTGATTTAGAAAGACATTAATCACTCTTAACTAAGACATAGTAACCATCATGGTCCTTACACAATAATCTGTATATCCATCTTTTTTTCTTTCATACAGATTAATTTTATAACACTTTAAATACCATGAAAATGTCTGCACAAAATAGGGCTTGGGGAGATTTATGTTTCCTTTACTGCCATTTTCTGTAACATTTGTCCCTAAGATCATGTGGTCACAGTCCCTGACAGATTAGGGCTCTGTTTGCACTGTTATGCTGCAGATTTAGTAAACATTTATGGAAAGTTTCATTTCAACTTGTTTATCACTGTGGGAAATGCACGTTAGAAGGTAACAATACAGACACATCTTAGACTAAATTTAGTTTCATATAGTCTATTGAATTAAGCTGCCAAAACAATTTAGTGCTGAGAATTGCCTCCAGCATCTTTTCCCAAACCACAAGATTCTGTGAACAAATGAACACTGTTAAGTTTTCTCTCTCTGTCTCCTCCTTCCTAATCCCTTAACTTCTTGCTGAACTTCCCTCACATGATTTTTGCCTTCTCCCAACAAAACCACATTACACAGTAATGTGTAACTATGATTAATATATGTGTGTTTGTGTAAGAAAAATACCAGTTTTATGAGGAAACAAAACCTAAATCAATACCACTCAGATTCCTCCATCTCTGCTAAAGCAAGGTAAACACTTTGGCACAATACTTCTATATAAGCCACAATAATGACCTCCAGTTTTGTTTCAATAACTTCACCATCTCAGAAGATGTAACTTCCATTTCCCGTATCCTTTTGTACACCAAAAAAGAATAGATCTGCAGTATGAACTACGTTACTTGAGAAATGCTTCACTTTTCCTCCTTTGTGTATTAATCCTAATTTCTGTGAAGATGTTCTCTATTTTTGAGCAGTCAATAAACAGTTCATATGAAAAATCCAGTCTGAAAGTTGGGGATTTTTTGTTTTGACTATTTGTTGTTCATAGTGTGCCTGGAAACCTGTCTGTAGTTTAGATGGCAAGAGAATAAACAGGGCCATATCTTTCAAGTAAATAAGTGTTTCTGGTAAAAGCCATCCAGAGGGACCTAGACAAGCTTGAGAGGTGGGCCTGTGTGAACCTCATGAGTTTAAACAAGGCCAAGTGCAAGGTCCTGTACCTGGGTCGGAGCAATCCCAAGTACAAGTACAGGCTGGATGGAAAAGGCTGGATGGAAAATGGATTGAGAGCAGCCCCGAGGTGAAGGAGTTGGAGGTGTTGGTTGAAAAGAAGCTCAATATGAGTCCGCAGTGTGTACTCAGAGCCCAGAAAGCCAACCGTACTTTGGGCTTCATCAAAAGAAATATGACCAGCAGGTGAGGGAGGCCATTCTCCCACTCTGAGAGAGAGAGAGACTCTACACTCTCATGAGACTCCACCTGGAGTATTGCATCCAGCTCTGGTGTTTCCAACAAAAGAAGGATGTGGACTTGTTGGAGCAAGTCTGGAGGAGGGCTATGAAGAAGGCCTGAGGGCTGGAGGACCTGTCCAATGAAGACAGTCTGAAAGAATAGAGGGTGTTAAACCTGGAGAAGAGAGGACTCTGGGGACACATCCCAGTACTTAAAGGGACCTGCAAGAAAACTGGAGGGGGACTTTTGACAAGGGCATGTCATGATAGGACAAAGGGGAATGGCTTTAAACTGAAAGAGGGTAGATTTAGATTAGATATTAAGAAGAAATTCTTTGCTTATGAGGATGATGGGGCATTGGAATGGGTTGCTCAGAGAAGCTGTGGATGACCTATCCCTGTAAGTGTTCAAGGACAGATCAGATGGGGCTTTGAGCAACTTGGTCTGGTGGGTGGCATCCCTACCCATGGCAGTGGGTTTTGAAACAGATGATCTTGAGGTCCATTCCAACCCAAAGCATATTGTAATCCTATGAAAATGTATTATTGCTGGGACTTAAAAGTACTTTCTGGTGTCTATCTGTGTGGTTATCAAAAAGTTTGATAAAAGTAGATGGCTACAGGACGACAGCTGATTCAACCTCCTATCCTTATCCTTGAAAGGAAAGGCTACAGGATCCAAGTGTGGGAGAGCTCAGAAAGGTTGTTTGGTTTTGGGTTTGGCTTATTTATTTTTTTATTTGAATAAAGGATTAGAGGCAACTGAAAAGAAAATAAAAATAACTTTATATCTGTTGGAATTGGTTTCTACTTTTCAAATTAAACACATGCTTTTGCATTAGCTACAGAGTTACTACTATAACAGTGGAAACTGTCAGTTGTTGGTCATGCATGACAGATCTACTCTGATATTTCTACTTCGCATTTAAGGCACATTCTCCAACTTTTAAATCTGCTCACAATGTGGTTGTGAAAGCTTTAATTTTATTGAGCAAAGTTGATCCTTACATGATTTCAGAACCAAAGCTGAAGACTTTAGAAATGAAAGACTTTGAAGCACAGTAATTAAAACTATTAGCAATAAAACTCAGTCTACTACTGGCAAGGCAGAATGTGACCTAATATGCATTTATTTTTGTGTACATCGTCAGCCAAGTTGTTATGACCTGCTACACTTGTGTGTGCACCCTCACTAGAGTGTGTAGGGCTGATGTCGAAAAAGCTGTACTTTGTCTTGAAGAATGGTGAGAATTTTAAGAATCTGGCCTGAACATGAGATAAAAAAATCCCCAAACTCAATGGATAACTACAGAGTGCTTTTGTACTGTAGTTCATAATTAGAATTAAGGCAAAAATAGCCCCAAATGAAACCAAAACAGCCAAAAACAATACCATTGAAATCAACACCATTGAAATCAACATCCGTTTGGGCCAAAATGAGACTGTTGAATAGAATATCCTTGAAACAGTCCTGCTTCTTTTCAAATTATGGTGTGAAAAGATATTATACCAATGTAGCTGAAAAGTGGTCTGTAAACAAGGTCAGATCTCAAATTGAGCTAAATTTGTAGAAAAAAATCAAAGATTCAATTCATTTCACTAGTTGAAATGGTATTTTTGTTTTATTTCCATTGTTTTATTTCAAATGAAGGGTATGTTAACACAGTATGTTAATGGTTAACTGAATGATCCAGTAAAGTAAGGTGTGAGTAGTTGTTTCTTAGTATCATACACAAAGCTTACGCATCATATCAACAGAGCAGCATTGAAGAAATGACTCCTAGCCTGAAGTTTATTGTCTTTTTAAAAACCTTTAACCAACATGACAGAGACATAGGGAAGTTCCAATTTTTTCTGTATCAGCAAGGCTTCTCTCTGACATGCCTCTCTTTCTGTGCCACCTCCTCTCTTAACAAACTTTACACCCTGGGACAGGCCATTCTCCCAGTTTCACACTTTAGAAAGCCCATGTATACAGAGACTGGCGTGGAGTAATAACTTTTGAAACAAGGCTAGTTATGGATTGCTATTGTGTTCATGGTTGATTGACCATCAAAGAAAAAATTTCTTTGTCAAGGAGCTGCAAATTATATTACTGCATAAGAGCGTGAAGCAAACTTTCAAGTATAAGTTCACATAGCAGCACTGGCTGCCTTTCTGTGGTTTGGTTTTTTAAACATAACATAAACTGGAGTGTTAGGTAAATAAATCAGTCTCAGATTTCACTTTGTGGAGAAAAATATGAAACTGATTTCAAGGATGGAATCAGAAGAATCAGCCACAAGATCCCCTCCAAATATTTGTAGAAGGCCTAGCATAGGCCTTCTAATATAGCCTTCAGCTAAGAGCTGAAGAAGAGTTTCACTTGTTACTATCATACAAAAGTAGTAAATGCAACACATGCAGAAGAGCAAGGGGCAAACCCAAGTTGACTGATTTGAAGAGCATTATTGGGAACTTGAAACTCAAAAAACCCTCTGAAATTTCACAATTTTTGTATCTTTCAACATAATTATCATGGAGAAGACATTGAAATAAAACTTGTTTGTAATTATTTGGAAATGTGTGAAAATAAATAAAGTCTTTCAAATGTAACAGCCATAAGAAGGATGAGAATCTGTCTCAATTTTCAGATGTGTTGTGAATGGGGAGCTAGGTCTCATTTATGATATTGCTTCACATGCCTGTTAGCCTCCCAAAGTAAGCTATACATATTCACAGAAGCCCATGTAGACTGCTGGAGCAAGATGCTACGTTCATACGCCAGAAACAGGAACTACAAATACTGTGATAACACGGACCTTTTCAAACAATATTTTCTCAAATTCATGGATCAGTCACTGCTGTTTGGGTAAAATACAACTAATCAGATGTAAACTGTTTTGTTCCACAGTGAAGGTACACACCCAGTAAATATTGTCCTTCCTTCCTCCCTCCATTTTTCATTGTAAGAAAATACCTCCCTTTTTGTTTCATTGTGTAGTACTTTCCCCTTCACTTTATTCTTATGTTCCCACATCCCTGTTTATTTCTTTTCATTCCCCCACTTTCCAAATATTTCAGTCTCCCGACTTTCCTTCAGAAACACCCTATTGCACATGATTTTCCCTCCTCTGGAGAACATTTTGACTGCCTGGTACATAAGTGAGACTACAGATATTCAGTATTCGGGAACTGGTCATCACTAACCCAGAACAAAAGTGATATGGATATGTGTTGTTTTCCTAGAATTACTAATGAAAGATTAGTCTTGGAAGATACAAAAAGTAAAGAGTGAAAAAAGAGTAAAGAGTAAAAAAGGGAAATAGAATGACCAGAAGACAAAAAGAGTGATCTCATGCTCTTGCCTTTCTCAATTATAAAGCACATTGTTACAGATATTATTGAGGGGAAAAAGAATTTATTAAGGTGCATATTTGTTAAGTCTGTTGTTAGAAAAAGTTAACAGAATCAGGGAAAATATTTTTCTTTTTTTTTGCTAAATGTATTAGTTTGTTTTCTGTGTAATATATATATTGCTATGTGTGTGAAAGTCGTGTAAAAGGAAAAAGATCAGGAAAATAGAGGAATCATAAAATAATTATTTAGATTGCAGATGAGCAGAAAAAATACATAATCTAGGATCTTTAAACACTGAGTAATGTCACAAAGCCAGTGAAAAATTCAGTAACAGCCATGGGCCAACATTATTATTACTACATTTTCGTAATCTCTCCTTCAAGGATAGCTTCAAGCAAAAAAAAGAGAAACTATAAATTTATAAAACAGCAGTATTCATCCACTGTTTCAGTGTCTTATAATGATGGAAAATAGGCAATTATAGAAAAGCTGAATCCTTGTGGGTTTTGGTAAATTGGAAGAGAAGTGTATCAGTAATAGTATCTGAAATTAAATTGTATAGATTCTCAGTGTCTTCCACAGCTACCCATATGTGCTGTCATCCCCAAAATCCTTCCTGTCTCTCTGGTAACCACCCTGAGACCCTCACCCTGTACCGACCCTTTGCAGACATATGACTTCTGCTTCTTGCCTCCAGGCTAAACCTCACACATAATTAAAGAGTTGGTTCCTTCAGAGGGTATTCTCTGCAAAAGCAGACCTGCTACTGTCTAACAAAGTCATAGAATCTGAGTGGTTTTAAACATAAGGAATTACTGTTTGTCTCTAAACAATGAATTTAAGTAATTGTCAAGTGTGTTCAGTCCTTAGATGCTTTTCATGAAAGCAGCTCCTGAATACCTGGCCTGAATATGAATGAGAGTTACAAGATTATGTTCAGGTCGGCAGTTTTATTGGTGTCATATTAACAATGCAAAATGAATCCAGTATCTCCTTTTTTTTGGTATTTTTGCTCTGCTGAAGGAAAATAATTTTCTTAGTTATCTCTCTTCAAAAGCTGGACAGGCACAGTAGGAATAGTGTCTACTCCTTCCATTGGTGTATCTGACAACAAAGATGAGGAACAAGAGTGATGGTATTTATTGTACAGAAGATAACGTGTGGCTACATTCCCTTTTGTGCCTTATAACTTCCCACCCATTAAAAAATCAACAACAAACCAAACACTCACAAAAAGTGACTGCAAATTGAAAAAACTTGCATATTTTGGAAGTGGACTAGGTATTGTCCTAACAGAGTCTGCAAGGATTAGGGTTTTATTTAAACAACCTCAATGCTTTAAAATGAGATTCCTCAAACCAGTGTAGGAGTCCAGAATTTCCTTCTGCAAAATGGCCTGGTGGGAAGATAATGCTATAAAGAAAGAGGAAAAAAATGTGGGTGAATGTGGGAATTCAAGCTGATAGATGTATGTATCTTAGAACAATTCTGCCAGAGGAAAATTAAGGAATTTTACTTTTTATATCTTATGAACACTTCCAAGTGTTTCCAAGAACCTGAAACCGCCAGCATTCCTCCCTTGCTTGTAGAAGTACCTATGTTTGAAAGGTACTGTGATTAGGAAAAAACCATGGCTTTTAAGTATTTTCTATCGTCATGTACTTTCTAGAAACAGGATCTTGGTGAGGAAAGCAGTAGTTCCTACAGATCTCTGGTCTTTTCACTGAGAATGTAAAAAATTGTATTAATTAATGCCAATTTTACTTGTATCTTTCTTCTTTCTCCTATGACAGGCAACTATTAATCATAAAATAAATGCATACAATGGATTCATTTTGCTTATGTCTGTCTCTGGGCTTTCCACCGAAATTTATATTGCTTAGAGCAAGGAAACAATAATAAAAAAAAAAGTAAAAAAGTCAGAGAATACATTGAATCTCAGCTGACAACCAGCTGTATATAACACATGTATTTTCAAAGACCATCTCACCTAGGAGCTATTGCCTGCTTATGCAGAAGTAATCCTGTTCTCAGCAGCCTACGATAGATGAATCTAAGTTCTCACTAGCCTCAGAAAAAAATCAGCTGTTTGTTTCTCTCTCTTCCTGTCTCCTCTGAATTCAACAATATGGAATATATTATTAAATGGCACCTAAAAAAGAAGACAGATATTTTTAAAAGTTTGACAAACTTATTAGATGCCGTGATGGATTTTCTACCACTGCATATGTTGAAGCTATGTTGATTGAATATTGTTATGGAAGTTACATACAATTACAATTAGGTATCAACAAGAATTAATTCAAAGAATTTCTACTATGCAAGACAGTTATATACTAACCATGGTCTCTCCTGGCCATATAATACTGTTACAGGCCTTAAAAGATCCTGTATTGGTTGTATCTTAAAAAATGAGCTTTTAATTTTAGGGCTTAGACTAAAGACCAGTTACAAATCTGCATGCAGTATTAGCTGAAATTTATCAAGTGCAAAACTTTTACATGCAGATAACTCATAAATCATCTGCCATAAAATTGTTGGTGAATGGTTAATAACTGGATAACCAGTCTAATTATCTAGAGAGAATGCTAACTGTTTTGTTAAGGGGGTAATTATGTGCCATTATTATTATGAAACTGCATAATATGGAGAGCTGATTTTTTAAATTTTATACATCATTTGCCACAACTAAATATGATTTGGCACTTGTTCTTTTTGCAGTATCTATTTTTTCGTACCTTTCGATTTGTCTGGTCTTTCTAGGTCTGAATCTTTCAAACTTTTCTGCATGAAGTTAATTTAATGCATTGTCAGTATTCTTCACTTTGGCGAAGTTTTATCAAAATTGCTGCTGCCTCTCATATTAAAGTCTTCCAGGCACTCTGACTTTTTGCATGACCTCTTTTTTATACTAGCCCAACATGATCATGAATGCTATATAACATGAAGAGGAAAGAAAGTCCAAAAAACTCTCTTGCTCAGGTTGAATATGAACACGAACTCCAAAAAGTGTGGAAATAATGCCTGGGGAGAGGAGCATCCTGTGTCCCTACAGGGCATGACTCAACATTCAGCACTAGGAGATATTTCAGTCTTCCCTAAGGATTTTATATTCACCTCTAAGAGGGAAAGGAAGACAATCTCAATGTCAATCTCAAATTCACCTTTGCATTCTAGCCCAAATCATAATCTTGAATTCAGATACTCTTATCTGAATAGATTGTATACTTGATGAATTTTTTCTCCTGAATGATACCATTAGCAATTTTAATTAAGGAGTTTACTATCACTTCAGTGCCAAATTATGCCCCTGTCTTGCACAGGGAGTAAAGGAGAGTGGATTTTTCTTCTTTGCTATGCACTTTGAGTAGAAAGAAGGATAAATGGAATTACCTTTACCAAGGGAGTACAGTAGCTGTTCTCTCCCTGCCTTCCATATACAAACTAGAACAGTAAGAGGTGTGGTCTGCTTCTCTCTGGCTGCTTTCTGAGAGACGGGAAAAAATGTAGTATTTTATCAACCTATTTTTCTTTGTGGAATCTCTCATGGGAAGACTGCAGCCCTGCACACATATGCAAAGCTCAATAATCTGTGTCAGTCCTGAGCTCTTAGTTTGCCACACTTCATGTTCCCTTCCCCCGCCAAATGAATTAGCAATGGAAAAGCACCATGAAGTCGTGTGCTTAAGCAATATGAAAAAGCTTAATTAGTTCCTACAGGCAGTATAATGAAAATGTGGGAACAAATCTGTGATGCAGAAGGTTGATGAATGAGAGGCTGTGTGCAGGACCAAGCCATCTGTAGGCAGTCGAAAGTAATTTAGATTGGTGTTTTGACCAACTCCGGCTGCAAGTGGCAGTAAGGGCACCCATGTGCTAGGCTAATTGAGGCTAAGTCAGCATTTCTTCTGCAAACATTTAATGTATTTTAATAGCCTGGTGGTTGCAGCTGTCTGGGTTAAAACCTCAGATACGGGTCCTGGCACAAAAGCTCATCCTCTGTAAAAAAGAACCCCCCAGTTATTGTGGGACTAGGAGGAGCATCTCTCTGACTCAGTACTGAGGAGGTGGGCCCCTCCTTAGAACATGGTGGTGTAGCGTCTGTCTGATGCCCTCCTTTGGGGTGGAGGAAATACAGTAGTAAAAGGTAAAGGTAGCACAGAGACAGAGACTAATTTTGTTGTTGTTTTTTTTTTACCGTTATCATTATTCTTTTTTACCCTATCATTAGGAACTTGCATAAAATAATTCAAGTATATTACAGTAAAACTTCTGAAAAGTTCTGAAAAGAGGCTGTGTTTGCTCAGATTAAACTTCCTAAGAGGAATCAATTTTAGAAACAAAGTCATAGACAATAACTATACGGAGGTAATGTGGATTTACATAGTGACCACCAATCTGCTCATATGGACATAAACCCCAAAACAAAACACAAAAACAATGCTTCCTCCAAGGTAGACATCCCCAGATATGCTAAAATTGCCAGAACATTTCTTAAGATCATGGTAAGTACTACAAATATAGGATTTATTATTTTGTAGCAATTACTGTTAAAATAACTGCTACCATTTTCTTTTTTTTTTTTTTCTTCCTGGATTTTTATATTTTCAACCTTGCTCCTCAGCCACAATGGTACGTAACTTCTTTTTTGATCTTAAAGTTGAGATTTTCAGGTAATCACTTCATTATGAGAGTTGAGGCCTCAAAAAACCAACTCAATAGAACAAGTTACAAAGTAGAATAATGGAAATTAATAATAAAAGAGACTGAATTTGATGAAGAGTTTGGACACTTCAAAACATGCAAACCAAGACCAGTACACCCTCCTCTCCACCTCCAATTTGTCCAAAATTATTTTTCAATAATTTTGATTTGGTAGAAACACCAAGCAATTAATTCAAAATGTTCTCAAACAAACCAGAGTTACTTTATCCTATAGAAACTGAGACATATCTCAAGCCTGTTTATGTTGATTTGTTGAGTTCTTTTGATCATAATTTTCACACTTCCTTTTTTGTTAAGTTTAGTTCAGAATTTGAAGTTGGTTTTTAGATCTGCAGTTAGTACAGTGATTTGGAAGCCACTGAAAATTACACAGTAGAATTAACTCTTAAATGGATATTTTGCATAGAATCTTTGGTCTGCAGTTTATGCTCTTGATTGCATTAAATATGGTGTGAAAAAAGGAAAGGAAACATGGAGGGAGAATGTTAGAACACTTAGGAAACTTTCAAAGAAAGAAGCTGAAAGTAAAACAGTGCATGAGAAGTAAACTTCAGACTCAGAAATAATACACAGATATTTAATACATATACTGTCTATATTTTATAAAAGAATGGTACTTTTTTAGAATATGTCACGTTTAAAAATAATTCTTTAGAATGATGAGTTATTTTAATATAGAGAACATATAACTCTTTAAATGGCTATGACACTAGGAAGACAATAGCTCTAATACGCAAATCAATGTAGTGATCTATAATCAGCTAAAAATGTGATTTTTTTCTATTTCATAAATTTGACTTTCTGTTATCGAAGTATCACAATTTTTTTTTATTTTACAAGAAACTATAAATTATTTTTTCACAGGCTTTGACAGGTGATATAGATGATATTTGGATGGTTTCTGACTGAAAGGTCAGTGAAAATAAATTAATAAACCAGCCACTTTTTAATACAACATTTAGCTCATATAACATATATGTTTTAATATTATCTTATATATGTTATATAATATATTGTTATACGTTATATACTATATTATGTTAACATATGATATATGTTAACAAATTATATGTATGTTAGCATATAATATATGTTAACAAACATATATTTTAGCATAAGTTGTGCTTAGTCAATAAAGGTAAAACATACTTCTTAGTACTTTTTTGAGAAGGAAAATTTCCATGACTGTTGACTTTATGGACTAAAACTAACTTGTTCTAAGCTTAGGTATCAACATAATCTCATAAATTATAATGTATAGTAGTTGATTATATCAATATACATGAAAATATACAGATTTCTACTTACCCAACGGACAGGAAAGGCTCCTTTGATTCAAGTCTGTCAAGTAAATAACAAGTTTTAAATATATATTTATTGTACTTCAGAAAAATTATACAATAAATTTAAAGTGGCCACTCTCAGTATCAAGTTTATTTGATGACAAAAAAAACTCGCAATAGAAGGGCCTGCTCTCCTATTAGGAGTTTAACTCAGAAAAAATCCCATTAACTTAGCTGAATTTTAGTTTAGAAAACAAATATTTACAAAGCAACACATTTAGACCCTTTAAATTTCACAGATTCAAACAACTTGTGTAGATATTTACATGGAATGGTTAGAGTGAACAGGATCCTATGCCCTTATGACATGGTTACTTATCATTATGAGAACTTTTGGCACATTGACTTGAATCAGCATTGTGCTGGAGCTGGATGCCACCAGTTGATAAAAGTGATCTCCAACTCCCTGCTGTTGCTGCTGTTGCTGTTGCTGCATGACCTGCACATTGGCAGGAGCCTCTTCTGTTACTACTTTCCACACAACCAAGATAGATGCAAGAGTCCTCATCTATGCTATCAGACAGTATTTCTGCTATAGTACCTACAACTGGCTGCCCTTAATTTTTTATTGTGTTCTGACTGTGATGAATTTACTAATGCTTTATAGGACCATTAGTATGTGATTTTAGTATCCTTCACAAACGTATTTAAAGCATATTTAAAATTCAGTAATTTCTAGTGGTTACATGACATGCAAAAGTGTTCTGTTTTGATAGTTTCCACTGAGAGTACTGTGTTAGGAGGAACAGCAAATAACACCCCTCAGGTCATTAATGTCTCTCTGCATCCTTTAAGAAAAGTATATCATATCTAAAACTGATCATTTAATTTATGAATCTGAAACAAATTCAGACCCACAACAAAATATCTGAAATAGAACTGTAAACAGGACTAATTGTAAGCAAAGGTACTATAAATAGTAAATATTTTAAGAAAGAAAACTTTCCTGAAAATACGTAGAAAACCCAAGTACATTGGCAGTTATTATTCAACAAAGGTCTTATCCAAAAAACTCACAAACCAATTGACCAGGTTAGTTATTGCCATTATCTAAAAGCTAAAATGCATTAAAAACTCAGTAACTTCTCTGTTGTCCTAATGACTACAGCTCACTTTCTTTTTCTTTCTGGGGTTGAGATCCACATGGAACCAGTAAAATAGAAGGGGGAAACACTGATGTCTCTGCATATACCTAGAAGTACAGTAGAAGCCCAAAGCTGCATATCCTCGTGGTCAGGGGGATGCTTATCCAGGGCAGTCCCAAGAAAATGCTGAGTTTGACATTCTCTGTGTTTAGGCAGTGCTGCCAGAGAGTAATAAGGTGACAGGGCCCTTCATGATGGGGTTTCATCCTTCTGCTGCAGGCTCTGTGCATAAGTGTTATTGTTTTGGTTCCTGGTTTTGTGTTTAATGAAATGAACCAGAGGTGTTTGGCTGGAGATATTAACTATAAGCAAGATGAGCAAAGAATGAAAGTCTCAGATCATACTTACATACTTCATAATACAAAAATTTTATAATGGAGAGAGACCTGGCACTATCCTGATGGAGGACATTCTGGAGGATTTTACTTGCAAACAAAAATTCTGTGATAGAATGCCCTGTGGACAAAACACTGCAATTAAAAATCTATTTGAAATCCATTCTCAAGGTGGAATTCAATTTGATTTAATGAGTGCTGCCCTAGCTTTGACCTCTCTCTAGTATATTTGACTAAGTGGTTTTAGATAATTTGCTGCATTACTTTTAATTAGTTCAAGCATTCCTCATAGTAAAGAAATACAATTATCTGTTGGCCTTTTATTTGGTAATGCAGTATATGGCAAATTAATATGAAGGTTTTAAAACTGCAACACATTATAAAATAACATGCTATATCATCTTTACTGGTGACATTTATCAATACATATTATAGGTATTTTACAGATTCATAGAATATGCTGAATTGTAAGGGACCCACAAGGATCTTCAAGTCCAACCCTCAGCCTTGCACAGGACCATCCCCATGAGTCACACCATGTGCCTGAGAGTATCAACCTAATGTACATTGAATTCTCAAGAGTTTTGAGGAATTCTTGCATAATGAAATATGATATTGCAAAAAGAGTAATCCTGATAAGTTTTGAGAATGGTTCTCATACACCTCCAGGAAAAATCTTAAAACAGAAACTGTCTTTTTTGCAAAAATGCATTGAGTGTGCAAGAAATACTATGTTCGACAGTAAACAAAGGGAATCATGTTTTAATTATACAGGAATGGGAGTGAAGCAGAAGAGATTGAGATTTTTTCTTTCTTTCCTGGAATGGCTTTGCTATCAGAAAATTTCAGTTTGTGAGCGTGTCAAGGCAGTATATCAGTTTGGATAGGAAGGAGGAAGGCTAATTGGTAGCATGACGGGGACATGGCAGACTGAGTTTGTGTTTCCCCTTGATTCTAAGCTAAGATTTTCTGAAAGGTCTGACTTTCTTATCTACATATAGTAGATAAGTTTTGCAGGAGGAAAAAGAATGTTTACACTGTGTGAATTGCTCAACTAAAATCAATCCTTGTAAACCGAACAGGCATAGGCAATCAATTTATACACATTGATATGCAACAGTACTGCCACACTGTGTGACAGTTTAAAATAAGGACCCTAGAAATTTCCTATTTAGTATTATAGCCCTTGAAACCTGTCTTGGAGAGATATTTTAGAAGATCTAATTAATCCAATTGTGTACTTCATTATTTTCTTTGCTAAGTTTGTTTATAATAATGCCAAATATCAAAATCCTGTCTTTGAGTGAACATCCAGATAGACAAATTTTTCAAGGTTTGCAGACAAACATAAAAGGAAATGTGACTAGACTAAGGGCATGTGAATTCCTCTTTGACTTGTAAACAAATAATTTAGGGACAAGAAGATCCAAAAGCAAACTTTATTTTCTTTGTATAATTGGGCCTGCTCTCCTACAGGAAAGATGTTTCTTCATATCTGAGGCCTGACACAGGATACATAAGTCCATATAATTTCTTGTTAAAGAATCTTCTCCCTCCCAAAACTATTTACAGGGCAAAGTGGATAACATTTGTAACAATATCAATGCTGTACACAAGCAAATAGATTTTAGCCAAGCATTCTCCAAGGTAATTCATTATGCATCAATATATTGTTATTGATTCGTGATCATTCATGACTTTCATGACCCCCTTGTGGTGGTCACACAATTTCATCTCCGAGGACTTAGTAAGAAAAATATGTGGAATTTAGGGCATTTCTTAGGATTCTTACTCGGACTTGCTTATATAACAAAACTGTCTGCCCTGAATCAGGGAAAGTAATGGTCAGGAACCAACTCTTTTTTTTAAGATGAATCACCATTTTGATTAAAAATCCTCATATCAGAATTCCCAAGGAGGATTACCCAAGTGTGTTGTTGACATCACACATTTTCTATTTGACCATAAAACACATGAATAGTGACTGTAGTTTTCAAGAGGATTGGAAGCATTTTCATTCAAGCCATACAGGGAAGTCAGGCCACCTAAAAAGCATTTTGGACTCCAGTATAGTGTAAAGATGTATTTTGACTGACTAATGTGGCAGACTTATTTACCTGTCAGTTATGTCTGCCTTTTTGTACTGTACAGCTTTAGGAACCAAAGCTTTAGCAGGAGCCAAATATTTAGCAGAAATATGTGTAGTCAAAGAATATTCAGATTTATGGTTTACCCTGTTTACCAAGGAATGAAATTTTTAAAATACAAGAACAACTCAAGGGTCCTTTCGAAGGAATATGAGGCAGTTTGCAATTCAGGTTGCATTTTGAGTTCATGGTTTGAAGCGGTCAGAAAGCATCTTTCTTCAGACACTTTAAAGTAGCATTACTCACATATTGTCATCTTTCTTTTTAAAGCACATGCATTATAACTTTTGCTGATTCCTAATATTTTATACATTTCAAGCAACCCTAATAAAAGCATGCCTTTAATTTGCAGAAAAAATATTATTTCATGTAACTTCCACAATCTATTTATTCTGCAATAACAATTGCTGGTGTACACTAGGTTATCCTTCCTTCCTGGTTTCTGTGACATAAATAGTTTCAACCCAAGATAATTTTTCTGGACATTGTCCGTAATCATTGTTTGATAGAATTAGCAAAGAAGCTCATTTTGTCTTCTGAAGCTTCCATAAATATCTTTATAAAGGTTGGCAAGTTTTATCAAGAAAAACTGTCATATTCTGGAATAAACAAATGGTAGATCAACTGTATAAAGATCTAATCTGTCAGAAGTGCCTCAGAACTAGAGGGAAGGCAAGAATAATATACAGGTTTATGTCAATTTTTACAATTGTTCTTAATAAACTTAATAAGTTCCTCTCCCAGCTGGTGGTTTACGATGCAATTGATGACTGACTAAAAAACCAACAAATTGTTTTCATGATTATGGTGTAATATCAAATCCTGCGGATATTTTTTTTCAGTTCCTTGGAAGCCAAGTGCTTCTCTTGTTTATTGAAACATAAAAATTCTAGCACAAAATAAAATGCATCACTCAAACCATTGATAGAAACAGAGTACTACAACTCAAAATGTAATTCCAAACTTACTCCTTTGACAGGATAACTGACTTAGGAGAGAAAAGGTCTACTTTTGGGGCAGACCAAAGGTAAGAATTAATCTGATTTTTATATTGTCTTATATGAGAGTCTCATAATCAAACTGGAAAAATATGATATAACCCCAACATAAACATGCACAAAGAATTTTACCCATGGGAAAGAGGAACACATTCAATAATATGAACACTGGGTACTATATTTAGTTTTGATTTGCAGAAATTATTTCAACAGCAACAAAAAAACCACAAAACAAAACAAACAAAACAAACAAAAAACGAGAGACTGTGTGTAAAATAGTTGACAAAAAACTCTTCTTAATCCAATCAGTGAACAGAGTTAGAATCTGAAAATTGTTTGATAAACTGGAGAATTACTCTGAAGACAGTGTAATGAAATTTAGAAGAGAAAAGAAGAGTGAGAATTAGAGATCAAGAATGATTTTATACATCTACAGAATGAAGGATAACTGGCTGGGTATTGCAAAAAAAAAGTTTCAAGAGAGGAAGAACTGAGTAACAGGAGACTGCTAGTTATGGGGACATATTAAAACATATTCCCTCAGAGCTGATCAAGAAGGGTCCTTAAATCAGCACATGCTTCAGCTCTTCTACTTTCAGATCATAGTTAATCAAAGTTCACAACTGGAATATTTAAGTTCACTAAAACTAAATTTTACTGATTACTGAAGAATTTATTCAGTAAGGAAGCTACTACACTAGTAAGCACTCTTAAGGATAAACAGTGGTTTACACAAAAGAGATTATCCCTTTGGCTACCAGACTCTCCATATGCAGATCTATACATAATTCTTAATAGATGTATAATATATATTTAGTCACTTATGAAAGTATCACAACACATTAAGCATTTTGACTGACAAAAAATTACACATTTTTTTCTAATATTTTATGATTTCTGTCAAGTTTAATTTTTTAACATTGAGAATAACTTAAAACACTTCTTGAAGCATCAGGTTTTCCCCAGGTCCATGAGGAAAAAATTGAAGATAGCATGGTTTGAGCATTTTCTGTCTAAGAGTGCTTCTGCTTACCCTTGGGTTTGGTTTGCACTTAATATACTCAGCATTTAGTATGCTGAAAGATGGAGCTGCCTTTACTCTTTTTAATGTTTTGAAGTGAAAGGAATGGAATATTTGGCCCAGAATACATATTTCACATGATTTTTAAGCATTTCAAGTGTCTGGACAACAAAATCATATGTGCAAAAATACCAGATTATTTAATTTAATTTAACTTAACTTTATTTTTAAAAAAAAACTCGCAAAAAACAATGACTATTCATGCAGTGCATTTTATTTAGCCAGTTCCACTTAGCACCTAAACCCATGATTTGGTAGTGTCACAGCACTCCATGCAGAAAAAGGTTTTGAGGAAACAAAACACAGGATACCATCTGCTATACCTGATGTCAAGCTGCCTGACCTATCATGCTGGCACTGTGTGCTGAAAACCTGATGCAATATTATGGCAGTTTTCAAAGTCAGCCCTAGGTAAAAGAAGGTTTGCCCCTTTTAATTTCTTCTGCCTTAGTCTATAATATGCTTTTTTTTACAGATGTGCATAGCATATAACAAAATTTAATTAGTTTCCTAGCAAATTCTATATCTTACATAATTTATAAACATGAACATCTTGACATTAGCACAAGTTTCAGAGGTCTCTAGGATTTGTTACCCTACATGTTGTTAGGAGACATAATCTTTTAGCCATCAGTTAACAAAATGCAACTGATAATCTGTTCAGAATTATCTCTAAAGTTTGATGATTGAAAAATTGAATAAAAGATAGCTTTCACTACAGGGAGGAAATGTTTTATAGACTGCCTCCTCCCTATACTGATTTTCACAACAGCAAGAGAGGCTAGGAAGAGACATAAATCAACACGTGCAAAAGTTAGTTTGATATACCAGTAAAAATGTTCTTTGTCATATTGGATACTGAAAGCACTACTGTTATAACATATGGGATGGGAGGGTTTTGGGATTGTGGTAGGAAGGGGTGGCATGGAGAGGAATAGTAAAGAAAGTAGTTACCTATAATACTTATTAATGGGTGGCCTGAATTTTAGGCAGCAAGAAGAGAGAAAACCATAAAAATTCTAAGTCATTTAAAGGCTGCATAATAATATATTATTTCAGAGAGATAGAACTAAAAAATAGTAACACATCCATCTAATAAAGCTTCAATAACCCATTATACCTTCTACTTGACTTTACTGTAATTTCCTTTATGAATCCAATGATTCCAAAGATAATATAAGCAGTGGCATGGATTCTCATAGCTGACATAAATCCTGATAGTATGTCTGAGGAAAACTAAGTTGTGACTTGGAGAGATTCATTCAAACTCTATATACGAACACCTTAGATAGTTATGGATTGCAATTTCTTCCCACGCCACCCAAGTCTCATGTTGCCAAAGTGATCTAAACTGTATCTAACCCATATACCACACACTAGTGTTTGTGATGTTTCCAGTAATGAAGAAATTCATGCTCAGATTCAAAGTGAGATTCCTGTGAGAATCAAGAATAAGAACTCATTTTCCTTCAGGAAAGAACACTCTTGACTGTGATCCCCTTCCCAAACTGAACACATGCTCAATTTGATACCTTTGTTCAAGCAAGCAAAGGAAACAAACCCTGGAGAATGAAAGTAACAAAAAATAGTGTTGCACTTAGTGTGCTTTAGAGTTCTTTTCCTCACAGCTTTAATCATTCTTTGCATGAAACTGGTATCACCTGACCCTCTTCTGATCTAAATCAGAGTAAGAACATTCAGGTCAATATGTACTGATCTAAAAACATCTAGAATGAGTTCATCAGGGTGGGTTGAGCAAAGCAGTGTTGACTGATCTAATGCACGCAATCAATACCACTTTATAGCTCAGCTATTTGCAGTCACAAATAGATGAAGGTTAATGCAGGCATTGCCTTTGAGGATCCCAAGGGTAGAGGCTTAATATCCTCTTTCCCTCAATGACACTACTCTTAAAAGCAGTTACAGGAGGGGTATTTCTCTGACAATGTAAGATTCATGTTTGTCATGCTGTTTCCTAGAATAATCTCACTCATGCAAGACTGAAAAAGGCAACACACATTTTTATGCCAGTAGATATTAGAATATATGCTCATTTCTTAGGACTTATAATAAATCACCTATGTTTATGAATATATTTGTTACTTTTCAGTAGAATAGCCAATGCTTTCTCAAGAAGTTTTTGGAACAGAAACATAATCTACAAACAACATAATCTAACAAAAAGGCATGCAATTTGTAACCTCTTCCTTGAAAAATAAAATTACATTTGACATTATGCATCAACAGCTCTATCTAAAGTATCAGTCCTGGCAGGCTGGATAACATATTTTCAGATAGTATGCTCTAAGACTAACAGGATTCACCAAGAAATAAACTTTCAGAGTAATTTAATTGTTAATAATTCACTTCATATTAATATGTTGCTATTGTCCCTCTGTGTTGTACACAGCCTTCTATGCTATTTGTAGTCTTACTTAACAATCTGTTTTTTTAAAATTAAGTATATATTAAATTTCTTTTTCTGATATTATTCATAAGATTTTAAAATATATAACAAGTTACAGTCTTTCATTTATCCAGCCTTACTTATTTATTCACAGACTACTAAATCTATAACCCTGCATCATATTTCTGTTGCTCTTTGTAAGCCACCTAAACAGTGCCCTTGCAGTACACCAGCAGCTCCCAGACTGAATTACAGCCTTCTATATAATTAGAGGTGTTACATTATGTGAGAAGAAATGCCTAATTGCAAACACACTAAGTGGTTCTCTGAAGCACAGCTTTCTCCTGCATGTCTGATTACTGCAACCATTAAGGGTTTACTAAACTCCCAAAAATGAAGAATTCCGCAGTTCATTTCTGATGTTAGGACAGGCTCTTCTCTATCCTCTGTCGTGAACCCTATGTCCTTATTTTTAAGACTTTATAAGACAGTATCCAAACAGCAGTGCCTGCAAATCTGGATACTATTTCCATGATGCCTGTTTCACTAAAATTCAAATGTAGAAACTGTACCATGATGTCTATTTCTGAAAGTTTTTCATATGTTGAAGGTATTATCCTTTCTCTTTTTAGCCCAACTGAAATACAGCAGAATATCTACAGAAGACATTGCCTTCATACAGATGACAACATGCTGCATTCCAATTCTGTTTCTTAAATAAAATTCAAGAAGCCATACAGTAATAAAGGGTAGAAGTTTCACATGTGAAAAGTGATAGGAGCAGGGCTTAGGCTGTCAAGATTTAAAGTGAATGCATGGCTAAAAGTACTATTTCTGTTTGCCTGCAGGCAAATTCATCAATTCTCTGTATCTGTTAGGAATTTACTTTTTGATTTATAAGCCAAAGTTTTTTTCATTTATATTAGTAGAATAAATTATCGTATAAGAAAGGAATCATAGTAATTTCAATGTGATCAGAAGGTTGTGTGTTTTCTGTTTCACTGTGGTATAAGAAGTGATTAAAAACCATGAAAAAAATAAGATAGATTTACAGCCAGCTACTTCAGCTATAGTTTATTGCCTCAGGTTTCATAGCAGATGAAAAAAGTAAGAAAGAAAATTAAACACCAGGAAAAAAAAAGAAATAATAACAAGAGAACAGACTATTCTGAAAATTTGGTAATCTCTGATCTTGAGTGTAATTATGGAGTCTTGGATTTTGTGAAAAAAACCCATCAGTCATATGGTGCTATATATCACCTTTTGCAAGAGGAAAAGGACTGAGCTAGGAAAAGGGATGCAGCTCCTGTGCAGATGTGTGTAAGCTGGTGTCACTGGTTTCCTCTTAACAAACTAAAAAAAATCCCTGAGAAAAGGCTATGTAAGTCTAAGGAATAATGAAAGCATGGGTCCAAGTCAAGAGGATAGTTTAAAAACTTGTGAAGGTGAATAAAACCAAACAAACAAACATGAGAAAAATGTAATGTTTAGCATATAGCGATAATAGCAAGGAAAACCTGCCCTAGTCAGTAGAGATACCTTCTAAAAGGGAGTCAGCAGTATTTTTAAAATAATGAAGGGGAAGATTTAATAAAAAAAAGCCCTACACATTCATGCTCTGGATCATGTGAGAGGGCAAACTTACATCTTTGTCTGGTACTGCTGGCTCACCTGAGTACACGGATTTTTTCAACATCTAAGTGACCAAATTGACTACAATTACATCTACATAATTCAGACCTGTGTGTGCTACGTTCTGTCACCAGATATTTTTCTATTCCTGAGATATTAGTTATTTGACATGGGGCTTTCTCCTTCAAAGAAAATAAGTAAGCAAAAAAAAAAATAAAGTGATTCAGAGTGAACTGAATCACTGGATCTGCTGTAGCTTTGTATTTGTACCTTTTAAGATTTTTAATATAACTGAGAATTCTAATTAAGTTCTTAACACAGACAAAATGTGCACTGTTTGTTGTGAAGTTTAAGTGAGAATTTCAGACTAAATTGTTATCATTATGTACAGTAATGACTGCTTCAAATGAGGTCACTAGGAACATTCTTTGATGAAATGAATCTAAATAATATCCTACCAGACTTAAAATTATCTCCATTTAAACATGCCTAGGAATGCAGGGTTTTTTTTATGGAAGCTAAGTCTTTTGCCAGTGGAAAAGGTGCAGAGCAACACTCAGATTCATTTCATTGCACTGAAATAAAATAACTTTTTTCATGAATAAATGTAATCAAAAACATCAGGAAGACATATTTCTTTAAAAAAGGAAGAATTTTGATTAAAAAGAAATATTGCACTATGTGTGATATTAATGTGACATAGCAATTGAAAGATTATGTTCCATAAGAATAAATGTTTTTCATTCAGTATGTAGAATAAAGTGGGAGTCATAATGACAATTTAATGCAAAAGTAAAGTATCAGAAAAAACTTGATCAGATTTATTTTCTCTTTTCTGGACTGTGTCTTTAGGCTTTTGTAGGTTGGTGATAGTAATGGACACACAAATTCATTAAGAAAATGAAAGAATAAAGAAAAAAGTTGTTGGAAATCTAGGACAATATTCAATCAAGAAGGATCCTTATGCCTGCAGTTATTTTTGTTATGTGCCAGTAGGTTTAAGCATATTCATAATACACTGTCAATGGCATACTACCACAGCAATTATGCAAAATACTGGAGTATTCAGATAGAATAGTAATGCTTGTTTGGCACTGAACTTGTTGAGATTATGTTAATGCTTTCAAATGGAAAGAATGATCTCAAGAAGACTCCTACAACAGAAGACACAATCAAGTTGACCATCACTGTCCTTTTCACCCTTTCTCTTGAAGTGAAGGGTACCCAGGAGTGCTCAGAAAAACAATTCAAAATAAAGGATGGCTCTGCAGACTGAGAGGCAAACCAAACCATACCAAACTCTATAAACAATATCTTGCAATAAAGGTAAGAAGCAGAGATCAAGGAGGGAAAGACTGTAAACAATTCTTTCAGCCTGTGCAGTAAGATAAAAACATAAACCCAAAGGAAATGCAACATAATTCAATCAGTTTTGTGATAGATATTATAAAAGTAAAATGTACTGAGGAAACTAATAAAATACGTGTGTCAAAGAAAAAACCATTGATATAAAAAGTAATCATACCATATAAATAAAAGAACATCTCTTTCTGGTATACTAATATTAGACATTTAAATAAAATAATTTCTTCCAGAGGCTATAAAACTTATGAAATTATAAAGTAAAAGCTGTTTAATATAGCTAATTAGTAGCATGTTAAATCAAGTGTGCTAATATACATTTCAACTGAATTACATGGAGAGTTACTGGTAATGGGAAATGACTGTGCTACCTAATACCACTCAGGGAGTGCTGAACGGAATGCCTGAAATTTCAGAGACCAGCTTGGAAAAAACTTGTCCTCAAGGGAAGCCTTCACAGGGTCACCGTATGCTATAGCTGGGCAGTGCTGTGGGCACTCAACCACCACTGAGTTTTTCTAGCCAGACAAGGCAACATGGTGAGAGATGATTTCACTCAATTTTTCCTGGCTTTGTTAATCTATTCACTAAATCTATCCTGCTAATTGTCTCCATCCAAGATGTACCTCTGCAGGATGGATCCTCATTGAGCCTTCAAGATGTGGCACTGGGTTATGGCCAGTTCTTAGTGTGGCCTAAGGAAACTTGGAGTTTGGCAGGGGTGAAAATAATCTACATGGGGAGGGTTAGTCTTAGCTAAATCAGTCTTGGAAATGTTTATAGGTTAACTACAACCTTAAACTGTACAGAGCAAAGACAGTGACTAGATACCCTAGCAGTGCCCATAACTTACCTTTTCAGTTTTCTTCCAAATCCTAGTCCCTTGCTTTCTTATGTTATACAAATATCAGATCACTCCTGTGGGTTTTGCTTTGGTAAACTAACTAGTTTGGCCAGAAAGCAGACATGTAAGTGATCTGGGATCACATGTAAGTGATCAGTTTGCTCCCAGTTGTACCAGTACCACTACACTATTTTTGCCTCCCTATGCAGTCTCCAGCACCACCTAATGCAGCAGGGTCTGCAGGAGCTGTGCTCATTTTCATGCCACCAAAAATCACACCATTCTACTAGCCTGTAGCAAAGTTGTTTTTTTATTTGCAAAGACTCGAAAATAGATGCCCCCATCATCCTTCTCAAATCCTCTCAGCCTTGTTACTGCTAGACGGGTGCCAGAGAAGACTTTTAGCCAAACCCCCATATGAACGGCCATAGAGAAAGGACATGCCACATGTCCTGAGGGAAGGCGAGCCACAGGTAGTGTGTGCATGGGGGCTCTGCTCCACTTGTGTTGGGGTTTGGGCTCACTCTTGGAGCAACTGGGAATAGAACCATTAGTAAACTGCAGAATTAGTAACCCTAAGAGCCTTATCCTGTTTTAATAGCAACAGCAAAGGCCTCCGAAATGGAGCAAAAGCTTTCAGGCATGTATTTAACACCTCATATAACATGATGGTAGACTGAAATGAACAATAAATAGTTAAAAAATTCTTTTATGATGTAGAGAAACCAAATGCCAGTCCATCACACTATTTGCACTTGATTCTACTTTGGTATGTTGCAGCCTAAACACAGAGGAAAAAAACCCCCACAACAGTAAATGGGCTTTCATATGCTGACACAGAGTTGCTTTAACGAAATACTGATCAAAACACCACTACATTAAAAAGACAAAGTGTGATCTTTAATTTTGCCACAACATTGCTCCCAATGGCTTTAACACATTTGTGTCAGCACCTCTAATCTTCACCTTGTATTTCAAAGATATGAAGATTAGCCAGTAAAACTAATTTCTGCTGGAGGCTAGACCCATATAACAATATTTAAAACAATTTTAAGATGCAGATTTTTCAGGCATTTGATTTTCTGCAGAATTACTGTGCTAAAAAGAAAATTCAGAATGATTCTGAACCTTTTGGGATTAGGTTCCCCCCTCACATGTTGAACAGCAATGCGAAGTAGGAGAAATGCTGCTGGAGGTCACAGTTACGTGAGATTTTAACTGATTCCCAAGCACTACCCTAAGCTCATCTTTAATTGTTCAGTGAGTACTGAAAATTAATAATTTTTAATATTAATAAATAAATAAAATTAAATAAAATTAAGAAATAAGTAATTAAAGTGAGCTTAAAATTAATAATGTGTTGAGAAGCTTTCTGAAGCAAAGATTAAATATTTCTGTTCTCAAAATATTTTTGAGAACTAATCCAAAAATTGTACAGATCATGAAACTATAAAGGTTAAAAAAAAGGAATGTAGATCCTGAACTAACACCAAGTATCATTATACCATTATGGGCAAAAATGGATCTAATGACTTGGGCACACAAGCAAATTATGTGGATATAACACATCATAGACATCAATTGCTCTGTATTAATAATTTATGTGTATATCCAGCTGTAAATGTGACAGACTTCTTTTCATAGATACAGAGTCCTTTGAACACTTTTGAAGTCTCAGGCACTTCAAAATAAATAAAATCATGGGAGCCTGTGCAGCAATCCTGCTTGCTTACCTTAAAACTGTTCTTAAGTGTGTCTCAAGTACCGTTTAAATATCTGTAACAAAGGAGACTGAAGAAATGATAGGTGTTATCCTTAATACTACACTGCACACAATCACTGTTTTTCCATTGGATGTCTACTTTAAGACAGTTTTTCCAGTTTTCCTGTACAGGCTTATGAAAACTGCCCACATGGTGAGTGTCAAAACTTGTTTAATTGACCATATAGCAAACCTACAATTTCCTCTTTATATGCTAAATCTGTTATCTTGTCAGAGAAGGAAATTTTATTACTTTAACATAATTCGCTCCTGATTTTTTAACCAATTTGTTATCCTCTAGATGTTGATAAATTGATTGTTAGTAATGTGTTCTAGCACATTTCTTGGAGTCAAGGCTGGGCTGACCTGATAATTTCCTGGATCATCTTCTTCTTAAAAATAGGTATAACACCTGCCCATACCCACTATCTCTTTACCTTACATAACTTCTATAAGTTTCTGAAATCAGTCACTAATAGTCCACACACAGATTCTACACTCTCTACAACTCTCTGAAAGGAGGTTGTAGCCAAGTGGGGGGTGGTCTCTCTTCCCAGGCAATCAACAGTAAGAAAACAGGGTATGGGTCTCAGGCTCTGCCAGGGGAGGTTTAGATTAGGTATTAGGTATTATTATTCTTTACAGAGAGGGTAATCAGGCATTGGAATGGGCTGCCCAGGGAGGTGGTGGATTCTCCGTCCCTGGAGGAATTTAAGAAGAGACTGGATGTGGCACTTAATGCCATAGTCTAATAACCGCGGTGGTAGTGGATCAAGGGTTGGACTTGATGATCTCAGAGGTCCTTTCCAACCCATTTGATTCTATGATTCTGTGATTCTATGATTCAGTTAGACCTTTGAACACACTACAGTGGATCTCATCCTAGCATTTCAATTAAATTCATTTAGTCAAACACTGGTTAGCCAATTTTTTTATTGCATACCCTCTGGCTAAAATTGATTTTCTTAAATAGCTGGTCAACTAGCCACTTTTGCTGAAGTAAAAAAGGCCTTTTCTCTATCATCTGCTATCTAATCTCCTTTCCTGCTAACTAACAGCTGTATCAAAAATCAGAGGATGTTAGTCTAATGAAAATTTTTTTGTTAGCTTTTATTCTGTTATGTGCTTTAGCCTTTCTAACATCTTCTTAAATGCCTCTGCTCTTCTTTTCTACTTACTTCCAGTCATGGGGTTTTGATTCCACATTTTGTACAATTCCTCTTTACTTTTCAGGATGTCAAAGAAGCTTGATGCTGCCATATTATTCCTTTGTTCAACTTCTTCTGCTTCAGGAGAATTTTCTGTTCTACCTTAAGCACAGTGAATGCAAGTATTTCTGCACTTCTATTGTCCCTCAAATTTCTTTCCAAGATATCCTACTTACTAGGTCTCTGAGCTCATTGAAGTCTGTCCTTTCTGAAATCCATTATCCTATTTCTACTCTTCACAATCCTTCCTTTTAACAATGATTATTTTGTGACAACTAAATTTTTAACCAATATCTCTCTTAGTACAAATCAAATCTAACGCAACCACTTCCCTCTTAACTTTTTCAGTCTTGTTGGTGGACCCTGGCTATCAGCTAAGCACCCACATAGTCACTGTCTCACTCACCTACCATTGTCCCCTATCGTGATGAAGGAGAGAGCAAAAGTGAAAAGCCTCATGGGTTGAGATAATTGTGCTGTAATAAGGGAGGGAAGAAAGGAGGGAAAAAACCCCCAAGTTATGCAAAAGCAATTACTTTTCACCTCCCATAAACAGTTCAGGCAGTTTCCAAGCAACAGCTGCTTTGGAAGAAAAAATCTCCCCAGACATTTCAGAACATGATGTTGCATGAGAGAATATCTGTTTGGTCAATTTGTGTCAGCTGTCTCAGATGTATTCCCTTACAACTTCTTGTCCACCTCAAGTCTATTAATCACAAGGGTAGAATAGGAAAAAGAGAATATCATGAGGCTGTACGAACACTGTTCAGTAACAGCCAAAAGACTGATGTGTTTTAGCAGCAAATCCAAAACACAGAACCATATGTAATACTATGAAGGAAGTTAACTCCACCCCAGTCAGACACAGTACAGTGTTTTGAAGTAAGTAAATACTCTCAGTGTTGTCAAGAACTTTATAAGCCAATGATCTGCTCATATATTATGATGCTAACAGATACAGAAATAATAAAAGTTCTTCGCTAACATAGAACCTAGAATCATAGAAAGGCTTGGGTTGAAAGGGACCATATCATAGAACAATAGAGTAGTTTGGGTTGGAAGGTACCTTTAGGATCATCTAGTTGCAAACACCCCACCATGGGCAGGGATGCCATCCACTGGATCAGACTGCTCAGGACCCAATCCAACCTGCCCTTGAACGTTTCTAGGGATGGGACATCCACAACTACTCTTTTAAGAGTATATTTTTATAAGCCCCCTCTAAGTACTGGAAGGCTATGATGAGGTGTCCCCAGAGTCTTCTCTTCTCCAGTCTGAACAACTCCAAATCTCTCAGCCTGTCTTCATGGAAGACGTGCTACAACCCCGGGATCATCTTTGTGGTCCTCCTCTGGACCTGCTCCAACAGGTCCATGACTTTCTTATTCTTAGTACTCCAGAGCAGTAATTAGGACCTGGTGAGGTCAGAGTAGAGGAGGAGAATGACGATGAGGAGGAAAGCAGAAGGATTATCTGAGGTGCTCAAAAAAACCTCTCATAATCTTCTAGAGAAATAGTTTGCACTACATCCATGAAAAGACACAATCTAAAATCTTTTTTTTCTCTTTAAATTTCCTTCATAACTTTCCACTGGTCTCTCTCTTATCCCTGTCTTGTCTGTAGGACAAGTATTTATGAGAAATTGCTCAGAAGCTCTGAGGTGGAAGTGCATATAAATGCCAGAAATCACAGAACGTCTTCCAAAATCTTTTGAAATACTGGCAGAGGGACAGAGTAGACCATGGCTACCAGTAACACTTACATAGTTTAACAGCTTGCAGTTGAGAGTAGTGATAAAACAGGGATTCTCTCCTCAAAAAATAATATTTCCATCACTTCAGCTCAGAGCAGCTATATAAAACTTCAAATTACTTCTATGTAGCATGGATGCTCAGATTTAAAATGCTCTTGGTTTTCTCATTCTGAGATCCCACCTTCAAATTTCCATCTGAAGTTTTCAGACCACATCAGGCATGAAAATGTCCTGCTTAGTTGTGTCTGACTTCACTGTTGGTCTCAGAGCCAGTTTATCCGCATTTTAGCTACAGCAAAAATCAACCCTATTTCCTCTCATGGATCTGGAGAATAAATTCTATAGTACTTTTATGAGAAGTGAAGTTTATGGAGCAGAAATACATATGTGCGTGGTAGCCCTAACAATCTGTAAAGCTTCCCTAAGCTTAATTGATTTTGAAATAAAAAAAGTGTATATTCAATTTTGTACAAACTCCATGACAAAGGGCACTTGGGAATAGGAGAAAGACACTATCAATGCCTTCCCAAACAGCCAAGGAAGAAGTCCTGTCTTGTCAGCACTTGGCTTTCACCCTTGACAGAAAAATCAATAAGAAACCAGTTTCGTTGCTCTGAAATTATAAGTTATTTCAACTGATTGCTGCAAATTAAAAAGTCACAAAAAATGAGGCCATAACCAAGCAATAAAGCATAAGGATTTAAAATTGAAATAGCACTCAATTAAAAACAAAACAAACAAAAAATTATTCATAGTAGTACTAGTAGTGGGAGCATTAATAAATACTTCACAGATCTTTTTGTCAGTAGATTTAGTGCATTTCATTATAATTTTGGTAAACATTGCACAGTGGCACTAGTAGATACAATTTAAGTTACCTTAATTTTTTCGATAAAAATTGAGCTGGAGTAAGTTAAAGTGAAATCTCATTTACCTGTAAAGTGCTGAAAGTGGCCGCTTGTTGCCAGGTTTTGGTCTGTATGGTTTTGGTTCTCCTGCCATGTTGATATCTGAAAGCAAACATTTGATATCAGTAAGTCAAACTTCTGGAAGTTAGAGTGAGTTTGCAAAGGCAGCTTCAAGTCACTGAAATGAGTAACAGGTGGTGAAAATGGACAGGGTACCTAAAATACCTGTCTAGTTTTTACCTCTTCTGAATTGATGCTGCAATTCTTTCCTAAAAATTCTTACTGTAATACATGAGGATTTTAGGCAAAATATCAGTGATTGTTGATGGAGAGAAATGACATTTTTAAACACACAAGTTTCCACTCGTGAAGGTGAAGCCAGTAGTGTATTTCTATTACAGAAGAATATTTGAATGGTAACTTAGATGTTGAAACAAACTACCACCTCAAGTCAAATTCTGTTGTGGAGGACTGCAATGGTTCTGAAGAGTTCACTTTTAAAATCTAGAGAAACACACACTGATTTTTAGCTGCTTAGAAAGTAATTCTTCAAAAGCAAATAAGAGCGTATCTATTTCCTACCCCAAATGCATCTTTCTTTGGAGAAAAAGATCTGTTTTGAAAATGCTTTATCTTAGGCAGAATCTTCTAATTCGTAACAGGATCAGAAATCTTGTGATTATTTTTAAAAAGTTTACTTATACGTGTATATTCATCTTTTAAATGTAAAAAAAAGTCAAGATTATAAAGACACTACTCATGTTTGTTCTGAAATTTGTCTCTTCATTTGAATCATACTCAAAGACATACCACAAAATACATGTCCTTCATTATGATGGCTATAACAGTTACACATGGAGAAAGAAGCACAGACCCTTGTAGTTTCACATGCAAGGCCCACCTGGGAGACTTCACACACACACCAATATGATGATAAGGAAGCTCCAACTTTATTATTAGCCCAGTGTCTTTATACAGTTATGCATATGATTATTTAATACTTGATTGGTTACAAAACTGTTCACACACCTAACACTATATTCTTATTGGATAAATAGTATATCTTTATTTTAAAATTCTCTTCCTTCACACCTAACTACAACATCTTGTTTATCTAATTCTTGTTATGTTATTGACCTTCAACTACAAAACTTTCTCAAAACTATCTTGCAGCTGCCTCTTGTTACGTGAACTTCAATTCCAAAACTTTCCCTAAACTGTCAGCAGCTGGTTCACAGACATTTCTTACCCAAAAGGTTCCCTACAGATCCTTCTGTGGAGAATACCTTCTTGAGCTTAGGAAGCTACCTGTATAAACACAAACTTATGTTAGATGCTCCTGCACTCTGATTGAATGTTGCAAAGTTGACATTACAGCAAATCACATGGATAAAGTGAAACTTCTGATTAGGAAACAAATTTCATGCAATTTGAGGAATGCTGCAACTAAACCTCTGCTCAGCTTCGCTAATATAAAAAAAGGAGTAACAGTCAGCAAAATCACTGGAGTTATTCCAGTGTAATATTGCTGTGATAAAACATCATATCCAATTAAACATGGAATCACGTGGTGATCAAGACTTTCAAGGAAATACATGTTCTTGGTAAAGTCTATATTTAACCTGAAACTGAGTGTAGTGCAGGGAAAAGTAGAAAGCTGAGGTGTAGAATGAGGAAGTAACACTGTTCAGTGCAGTAGTGCTAAAAGCTCAAATATTTTTATTTGTTATTCTAGACCTCAAAAGATGCAGTAAAAACCTGAGACTTATTAATTGGATACTTTTATTTCACACAAAGTGAATAAAAAAATCAATCTGGCTGTTCTTAACAGTCGGAAATATTGAAAATTTATGTCTTTTAGTTTTGTTTTTTTAACAGAAAACATTTTTCCATTGGAAATTTCATGCTTAAATCTTATAAAAGAATTTAAAGAATTTTAAACTTATTTCCCATCTAAATGTGGTATCTTGAGTTCAGCCAACACTTATTTAAATTATACAAGGACTGGAAATTAAATACTTTTATCTAGAACTATATAATAGAGAATATTTTAGTAAAATTTTCCATCTTGGAATTAAATCTGATTTCAGTTTCTTTTGTAGGACCTGTATTACTATTAAATAATAATTTTTAGTAAAATATTTAATTTCTTGTTTTTGCTAACTCTCTGAAATTGGACGAATATTGGAAATAGTCTTCATACCTCCTTGAAATGTTTTCCTAGCATTAATTTTAAGCAAGTGTTTTATTAAATATATGTTATTTTTGTCTTTAATTTTTGTTAAAAATTCAGCTATGATGCCCTTATTTCAAGAAATATAAATTCTACAATGTTGAATCAACAAAACAGCAACCATTTCTAAAGCCACTGGGGAATTTTGATAGTGGTGTCACATTTCCGTTGACTCCTGAAAATAACAGAATTGGGACAAAATTTTTATCCTATGACCTTTATGATAATTAGACCTTTTCACACTATTTTAATATGTCAGCTTTAAGGTCATTGACTGCATTGACTTTCACTATCTCCTACTACAACTAGGACAGATTTTAGGATAGAAAGTAGAATTATGATCTGATCTTGGGAAATACCTGAGGCTGTGGTATCATCTCCACAATACCATAATATTCACAATTTTTTCATGTCTCTCATCTGTTACTCTTTCAGAGCTATATCCCTGGTTACTGTTCTTAGGCACATGAACATTAACAGGTTTTAAAAAGCTTTTCATATCCTTCTAGGACAGATCAACACTATTTTAATGATTATTCTTATAGACCTACATTTGCAGCTTTAAAAGACCCACTTTTAAAAAAGAGGTGAGTTGTATAGAAGGTTAAGGGTGTTTGTTTCGTGTTCTCTTTATTTCAATCGAAAATGTCAAAAAGGTAACACTGAAAAAACACAGTGGTAAGGCTGTTCAGAATCAGTTAAGATTCCCTCACACTTCAATAAATTCCTTCACACTGCAAAAAACAGTGAACTACTTTATACAGATAGTAATAACCAAAGATTCTCCTTAACACAGGAAATAGTTCATAGAAAAGTTGTGCACATGGGGCTTTTCTGTTAGTATGAAAGTGATTGAATAGCTCTGCAATTCCCTAAGCACTTTATAACGAGGTAAGAATGGATGTAGGAAATGCTTTGAAAAGTTAGAACAGATTTTCACCCCATTATTTTTCAGCACTATCTACTCCAGCCTCAATTTACTAACTTAGATTAGAAGTGAACTTGTCAACATTTTGCAAGATAGATTATTTCTATTCCAACTGGAAATCTTGTGAGATAACTTGTTCTCTTCCTTCATCCATCATTAGTTTCACAGCAGACATTTACATCTACTAGATCATAAACCGTGTGCCAAATAAATTTGTTGACTGCAGCACAAAGATTTACCTGTGCTAATGATTCCACCCCATGGAAGGCAGACTTTAAATGTGTTTGTACATGAATATATACCAGACAACTTGACAAGGGACACAGACATTCACATTGCTTCTGGAGAGGCATGGGTTTGATGGATTGGGCACCTGATGGATAAGGAATTGGATGATGGTCACACACAAAAAAATTGTATTAAATAGGTAGATTTTCTAAGTGCAGATCACTGATGAGCGGCATTCCTCAGGGATCCGTATTGGGACTGGTGCTGTTTAACATCTTTGGTGACACAGATGGTGGGATTGAGTGCACACTCAGCAAGTTTGCCAATGACGCCAAGCTGTGTGGTGCAGATGACACACTGGAGAGAAATGATGGCATCCAGAGGAACCTTAATAGGTATGAGCACCTCACGTGAGGACATGGTTCCCATGTAAGAACCCAGGTCTGGACAATCCCAAGCATGAACACAGGCTGGGCAGAGAATGAATTGAGAATAGATTGTACGGTTGTTGGTGGATGAGAAGCTTGGTACTATGCTCTTGCAGCTCAGAAAGCCAACCTTATCCTGGGATAAGGTTGTAGTTATCCTGAAAAGTTCTTAGTAGTTAATGACAAAAAATAAAAATAATTTAAAAAAGAACATGAATACCATTAGAGAGGGCAGTGATTGTATTCAATGGCTCCATAAATCTGTCTGAAAGAGCAACTCCACACAGCTTGATCTACCTTTTTGCTATCACTGTTTCCTACTATTCACTGCCTACCTGCTCTGGGCAGTCAGGTAATCACTAGGGAGACTCCGATGCATGAACATCCCATTTTTGGAGAAGCAATATCAGCTAGCCTTGGTGCTTTGCTCACAGATCAAAGCAACCTGAGAATCTGATCCTGAAGACAACAGCTGACTTTAAACAGACTTTGTAAGTGCAAGCAATGATACCTAAAGAGCTTTCATACCCTACAAGTATTTCAGTATTTCTTATCACCTGCCCTTCTTTTTAAAAGGGTTATTTAAAAGAAAAAAACAAACCCCAAACCAATTGTTTTGGTTCAAAAAACAAATGTCATAAACAAGAAGCTTCAATAGGCAGTAGTTGAACTCATGAAAACTGGGACTTTGAGGCTTTCTGTTGCAAATCCAGAGTCTGTGTCTCGGGCTATATCTAACCTATAAAATAAAATAGACTAGGCACTAGCACTCAGTTGCATCTTACTTTAAATTGTTAAATTGTTTCCTGATATGACTTTTACCCCAGTTTACAGGCACTCTCCTATGTAATTTCTAGATATAGGTAGACAATGGACATGACTCAGGGACCACTGCTGATTGGCATTTCACCCAGTGAAAGAGAATGGATCCAAGTATCTATAATTAGGTATTAATGATGTGATGTCCACGTGTGGGCTCCATGTCAGAAAGACTGGAAACTGAGATCTGGAGCCAAGGAAACTCTAAGTACCTCTATGGCTCAAAAGCTCATTTTCTAAGACATGTTTCATCAGATGTTCTTCCACACATTCTTGTGAATGGTTACAGGACCTGATACATCCTTGAAAAATTCTACACTTGCATGACTTAAAATTCTGAATGAAAATGGGTGTAATTGTTTACTTCCAAACCAGCTATGCTTTCGACCAACATTTAATGGTAATTTAAATCAGAGAGAAAGAATTTACACAATTAATGTACAATCTATATACAGAATGAGATACGAATAGAGAGAAATCAGGATGCATTTTCTACTCCCTCAGATGACACAAAGTATATGGGATAGAAAAGAAAGACCAAGAGGTAGATGCAATTTAGAGAAAGCCTGTAGTCATATGATTTATAGCATAACTGAACACCAGCAAAGCTAAAGCTAATCTATCTTTTTTCTACACTCTTCCATCTACTAGTCTTATAAATCTCCCTGCTGCCTGCTAAAGGAATTTTAATGAAGTCATATGACATTTTTTACATTATAGACTTCCTTTATTCTTTATATGTTCCATTGATTACATGTCATCTACTCCCTTTTCCCCGTCTCTAGTATGTGAAAAAAGCAGAGAGAAAAGGACAGCTCTCAGTTCTTTTCCGTTCTGTGCCCGAATTGCACAGCTGTAAAGATGAAATTTCCCAGAAAATTGAACACAAACTCAAATTAACTTTCAAGGCTAGTAAAATATTAAACGAAGGTCTGGGTCACACATTTTCATTTTCCATAATGGTATTAAAAATAATTTGCTTGTGGGGCTCTCAGCTGCATTTGGATTTTCTCTTAGCATTGAAGTAATTGGAAGCCTTTTTTTGTACAAAGATGACAGCTATTGTTAATGCTTCATGCAGAAAGAGCTGCTTGTTGAATAGTATATGAAATAGCTTTGTTCAACCATTTCTTCTTTCATTAAATACTGCTAAAATGAAATGAGGCTATAGGATTATATAAGCTATCACTCTTAACACCATTCAGTAACAAAAGTGTCAGGCGTTGTCTTGCAGGAAAGTTTTTTCTGTTCCCCAGGGAATTGGATTGGCGTGAGGACAGGCAACAGCTAAAAGGGGAAATCATGTCCTGTCTATACGCCCTTCACAAACCATTCAGGGTCCTGGAGAGAGCAGTCAGCTGCAGAATGGATGTTAGTGTACTTCACAGCTGAGGTGGAACATTGTTCTACCTTTGTTTTTATCTGTTTGCTGCCATCCCTGCACCTTACACCCCAAGTAACAACAAAGTCGCTGGGCAGAACATCCTGGCCCCATTGGTTGTACAGCCAGCAGTGGTCCATGTCTAATGGAGAGGCATCACTTCTGCCTGGGGAAAGGGACAATGCTTATTTGTGGCCTCTGACATGGAGTTGCCCATGGATTTCACTGTGACTGCAGAGTCAGTGGCCAAGACCTCACAAACTGCTTCTCTTCTGGTGCTTGAATCCCTGCAGATCAATTACTGTGACATGGAATCACGCTGGGGTACTGGGCTGCAGGGGAAGGAACACCACATGTCTTGTAAAGGGATTCCTATGGGAAGAAGGGAAGCCCTCTTTCTGAAAACCCTGCCCACTCCTCCTCCTCAGCACTGGGCTTGAGGGTTCCACTACAGGAAGTTCCACACTGTTGTTTTGCAGATGAAAGAGATTCAGACTCGAGTGCAAGGGGACTATGTGGCCATAGCTACCTAACTGCAGACCAGTTCTGTAAGAACTGTGGGAGTTCGGGTGTTAAGTGTGGAAACTCCCAGTCTAGTCTGTGCCATGTGCCATGGTATCTGGCTGTCACAGTGCATGCACTTCACCCCACCAGAGCCAAAGTATAATCTTCCTGTGAGAAGATCCTTTTAACTTAATCGAGTTTCCAACTTCTGATTCCCACCCAGAGAACAAGATTTCTGCATACCAAGTACTTATTTAACACACAGACTAGCAAATTTTGCATATGCAGAAGAGTTGCCATGAAGCAACACAGTAACATTGCCATGAGGATACAAGAAAGCAATGGAAAAGTACATCAAGAACTTTCTGCTATCTTCGGGAAAAAAGAAACTGTTTTAATTATAAGCTTATCCAGCAACAACAACAAAAAAATTAAGCAGGGACTCTCATAATATCACATCCCCTGCTCACACTCTACCTTCTCACTGTTGCTGTTAACGGGAAACAAAATTGGGCCTTGACTTAGAGCTTTTTTTTTTTCCAGACAGTGAGGTGCGCAAGGATCATCTTTGCTTTCTCTTGATCATGGTAAAGATGCTGTTTACAAATAGGAAATAGAGCATCTGCTGTCTTTCAGATCAAGCACAGTCATTACAAGGCAGCAGACAACAAACTCTCTGCTGCTTTTCTCTGATAACAAAAGATAGTTATTACCATGAGACTCAGACAAAGCTTCATGTTGACTAGATGTCTGAGTTTCTCAGCATTGCAATTAGCCCCAAGCAGCAACATTAAACAGTGTAGTGCAGATAGAGTATGAAAGTCCCTCATATATTTTTTCAGATTTCAATATGATTTACTTTAGGGAACATGCCCTGAACCTGAGTAATTTTCAACTTGTCCTCAAACAACATTTTTTCTTTCTCTTTTCTAATATTTGGCTGCTTTCTCTGCCCCATGGCCTTTTATCTAACTCTCCTACTAATGTTAGCTTCATGGCCCTAGCAATAATTTTTCATGACAATTGAAATCTGTAGTATATGAAAGAGTTCACAATCCCCATTGTCCCAATCCTTTTGTCTTTCTCACTATTTTTCCTGAATATGGTCAACTTCATTAATTCAAACAGAAAGAGAAATTATGTTTTTCCTAAAATAACCATGACAATAGCAGCTTTTTACAAAAAATTACCGAGATTATTTTGTCTGCACTTGTTAACCATATTTCTTGGACAATCCAACAAAGTTTGCTTACATTTTCTCATAAATCTGAAAAGCAAATGTAGCCAAGGTTCTCTGGGTGTCACAAGTAGAATTGCTTCCACAGAAATGCTTTGCAATGCATGCGTTATTCTGCATGATGTGGCCTGCAGCCTTTCCTGGTTTGTGCAGGAGGCCTCAGCAGCGCCAGGGACAGGAAGCAGGGGCAGTAGGTGATGGTTTGGGGCAGAAAATGTGGATGGACACTTTCAAGGTGACGTTAAGTGTGGAAGCAGTGTATATCTCTGAAAAGCTGGCCAGGGTTTGTTGGCATTATAGTCATCACTGAGGGGTGACTTTTGACACCCTGATCTTTGCTGTCGAAACATTCAAGGGTACATCTGACCTTGAGGGTATTCCCACAGGCTTTCATTCAGGCTGACAACAGATCAGAGGGGAATCATTATGTGGATTTCACTTAGTCTGGAGCAACGATGTCACTGATCACATAAAGCTGGCAGGGAGACGGAAATGGACCTCTGCAGCTCCAAAAGCACTTCCATCACTTTTCAATAATATTCCTCTCCAAAACATGTCTGATTTTATCTTCATTCTTTGACCTGAATTTTTCCTTCTAATTTTCTCTGTTCTTTTCTTAGATGATCTAAGCTTTCATCTTGATCCCACCTCACTTGAATAAGCCCACTGCACCAGACCAACTAGTCTTAACTACTTCCAGTTGTTCTATATACCCTCTTTCTGCCCACAGTCTTCATCTTCCAGGTTTTCAGGATTAGGGGATCAATAGAGGGTGACCTTTTCAAACTGCAAATTCACTTTGGAATTGCTTAGCACACGTCTTCTAGAATTTCTTTCGAGATACAATAATTTTTTAAGTGCCAACTTTATGAAAAATTGTGTCCCAAATTATAGACTCGTAGAATTACAGAATAGTGTTTGTTGGAAGGGATCTTTAAACATCAAGTAGTCCAACTCCCGTGACATCTTTCATGGGATGTCTTTCATGGGAAACAACATCTTTCACTAGATCGGGTTGCTCAAAGTCCTGTCTAACCTGACCTTACACAACTCCAGAGGTGGTACATCTCAGCTTCTCTGGTGCAGTGCCTCACCACCTTCACTGTGAAAAAGTTTCCTTATATCCAGCATATCATGTAATAAGGTTCTGAGAAGTTTTGTCTTTATAACACAAGCATTGTAAATCATATGATTGACATCCACAGAAGTAGCTCATATGTTATCATGTAAAAACTATAAATATCCTCTTAATACTATTATAGTTTTAGTATTATAAAATAACATAGCAGTGATATGCCCTGTGATACTCACTGACCTAAAGCCTACCATTTTTATTAAAGTGTCAGTGTTGCGTTGAATAAAAGGGCAGCAGAAGTGGAGATAATTCTGTTGATACTTGGCACATGGAAGAAAATACTATTGTGGAGGTGACAAAATATATGTGAGGATACAAAAGAAAGCTATGATAAATCCAATGTTTGCATTTTAGCAATGTCTAGGTTCTAACCATGTTCTAACTCTTTCACTACCAGTGTATGAAGTTGCCCAGTGGATTCAATTTAACAATCAATCTGCAACAACATAGAAGTCCATTGGAAAAGCAAGACATTTAATAATTGGAAATACTGATGAACTTCAAAAAAAATTATATGCAGTGTTGTTTTATTTGTATCTCTTTGGTATTTCCACAAGGAAAATTTAAAAAGAGTTGATAGGAATAGAGAAAATGCAATATCTTGACAGATTGATAGTTCACATACTGTTGTTTTCTGCCTTCGGTTACCCCAGATGCTTTGGAAGAAAACACAAGAACTTCAAACTAGTTAGAAACAAGATTATTTTCCCTTCTATTCTCTTGTCATTTCAGCATGATCCTCTTCCTAAAATGCTTAGTAGTTTAGGATTACTTTAAATCCTAAATGTTTTATCTTTCCTCCCATACTAATTTTGATAGTACCTCACTGGTACTAGCTGGAACCTGAAATTACTACAATTTCAAATAGCCTTGCTGACTACAAAAATGACCTGTTACTCTGTTCCTCTTGCAGATAAACCACATTAGAGTATTTTTTTCATGAAATAATAAGTTTCTCAGAAAAAAGTGAGCAATGTTTTGGCCTTATGATCCCCTTACCATTCATCCCCTCAAACCCTTTTTCAGCCACTATTCATTTCACTCATGAGTAATAACCGAAATCATAGAAGTCATGTCAAAAACCCTTTCTCTAAACATACAACATCACCCTTCTCCCTGTGATTTATTGGACTTCTGCTGTTTATTTTTGTAAATTTACATTTGGTCTTGCATGCAGATATACTTTACATGCTGTTTCAGAGGTTTTCTCACAAGTGGTTTAAGGTGTACTACATATTATCAATGACATAAATTTGCACATATAATGAATCAATAACAAGAAAAAATTGAATAGGTTACTAAAAATCATATTAGGAAATAAAATAATTATTTTGAAGCTCATTGATTACATCCAAATATCAAAATTATTACCAAAAGGACCACATGACATAATTCAGTTAAATTTTAAAGAAGCAAAAGGATAAATTTCCCTGCATATTAAAACACAGTGCTAGTGAAGCTCTCATCGAACATTCACCACCCTCTTATGTTAACTGGATTCACTTTCTTCTATACTTCCTAGTTACATTTTCTATCTACATTAGCTTTGCCATACAAACTATTGATTTCTATTATCCACTAAGAAAATATGTCATTTTGTCTCAGAAATCAAGGGAACCAACAGTTCCCCTACTCTGAGTTAGTTCTTTTCCCCAGAAATCTGTTGGACCGTGAGATTTCCAATTTATTGAGCAAGCTACACATAAACACACAACACAAATGTTTGTAAAAAGGCTTTGGAACTTAATCTCTACTGCAGTTGGGATATGAAATATATAGAGCTAGACAAGACAATGAACACCAACTGAACATTCACTTCCTCAAAGGTTTTTTTGGCTTATATCAGATTGCTGTAAGGAGTTCAGAATCCTTAGTTTGGCACTGAATCTCATTGAAAACCATAGTGTTTCTTCTCCAATTTCATCATGAAGTTAAAACAGACACAACTCCCAAGCCCCCCAGATTAAATTTTTCACCCTTGTAAACCCTAAGCCAAGGTTCCTGCATCTTCCTTTTACTTCATGTATTTGTATGCATATACTTGTGTGTGAAAATATTTACTATAGAAGCATGTGTTTTCAACTGGAAAAATTTTTTGTTAAGTTTTGCAAATCATTTTTATCACACAATTTCTGAAAATAGAAGATTTGCAAAGGAACACCAGAGAATATTGAATTCCTGAATCTCGAGTTAAATAATTGCTGTTGAAGTGGATACTGGAGCCAATTTCTTTAATGTAACAAACAAAACACTTTCTAGTCTCAGAAATGTCATATCTGACACTCTTATCTATCATTATTGTTAAAGAAAGACTGGTGCCAAGGACTTAAGTCTCAGTACCTGCAGCTTTTAGAATGGATAGATTCTTTTTTTTTTTTTTCCCCTCCCCCTATATAATGAGAAATTCTGGTGGCTGTTCAAATGGAACAGCTCTCTAAGCTCACCTGGAAACATTAATCTTCTGGACATACTGCATAAACCACTAATCTCATGCCTGTCATTTAAAATGAGGAAGGGAGTACAAGGAGAGATGAAAGATGCAGGCAGATTTTTAAAGCCTTAGCATTGCTATTTTAATTCAAGAATAAATAAGATCCCTAAATCTTACATTGCAAAACCCAAAAATGTCCAGAGAAAAATCATGGGCTGAATGATCCCTCTGAATAAAAATTGTGATTCAACACATTGTTTCGGCATACTGTCTTCTAATCTTTCACTCCTCATGTTCAGCTCCTTATCAGACACTGCTGTTAGCATCATGACATACTGTTTTTGCTTGGAAACAGAGCCAAAGATACAACTAAGCCTTAAAAATATTTATGCTGGCCTGATATATGTTGACCCAACAGCCTACAGTCAGCTGTGCAAACCTGTGCTCTGCTCTAACCTCAGCCTTACAATCCTTTCCCACGATGAGTGATTTTTCTTATGAATCTTATAAGCATTTATAATTCCATACTTAATTTTTTTTTTTACCTATTTTCTAAGCAAGTAGATCAGAATGGAAAAGCAGTGCTCTTGTAAGAAAGAAGAAGACTTTGGATGACAGTTTAAGCTCTCAGTGTTAGTGTAACCTTCCATTCAAGTCAATCAGATTTAGGTTACTTTTCACCATTCAGCCATATGTTGTATAAATCAAACCATTAGTCTTTTATTTTTTTTTTTTTTTAACTCAGGGAAGTAGAGTCTTAGTAAACTCCAGTAAGGAAGAAGAAGGTTTTAATCTTTTACATTTGTCTCTTGCTCATTCATAAGATCATGGTCAACCCAAACTGCTTTATTTTGGGGAAAAGGAAAAAGCACATATAGCAACTCAGCCTCCTAGGGATTCAGGATGTTGTGGCATTTTATGGAGGTGTTCCAAAAGTGACAATGGGAAGTTCCATCTGATTCAGCAAGGTTTGCAGCTGTATTTATGAAAAGAAGTGTTACACATGGCATGGCTGAGTGCTTGAGTACACAGCATTTTGTTATCTGTACTGTCCAGTACAGTTTGCTCCATGCAGGACTGCATTGCTGCCTTAGCAGCAGCTGCCCCCCATTCCCAGCTCATTCTCCTGTTATACAGGAGACATGTATACAAAGACATTAAAATAACATTGGGAGACAATAAATTTTAGTACATTTTGTTCAGTATTTCATTCAATGCCATTCACTAGAATACTGAGTCGCTACCATAAAGACTCCAGGATAAATAATGAAAATCCTTTCTGTGTGCACACTGTGTTCTTTATTTTGGTTTTATACCCCAGAAACCTTTTTTTTTTTTTATTTCCTTTCTCTCTCCCATTTTAAAGAGTTCTAAAGGCTGATCTTATTAGAAAAAAATCATGAACCAGAACATGGAAATGCTTCTCAGCTTCAGCTCATATTAGTGGATTGTGGCCAAGATCAAGTATCAGTTACCCACCAGAAACCCAGTGCTCACTTCAATATATTCCCAAATTCTGATGTGGGAGGGATGTAACACTGTTTGGAGTGGATTCATGTTTTCTTTCAGCACAGTTTTCCATTTAATAGAAGATGTTCGAACTATTGTTCTGTTTGCAGCAGGTAACACAAAAAGATCCATATTTGATTTACATACATTCAAATACTTAGTCCACTACTTGACACCTCCCTTGAAAACAATGCTCAAACCTGCTGCACTTAAGAGATCACAACTCCTCAAATCCTGATCAGATATTGAAAGTCTACAATCTCTCTTTCCAAGATGTGCAAAATAAGTTGCCCATAGAATAATTAATATCTGGTTGTACTTTGCAAATTAAAAGCTGTGTGCTTTGTTTCTCTGATACAAGTTGCAGTTTGAGAACATGGGTGATACAGTTGAGTGTGAAGGACTATCCCCCAAAGGAAGACAAAACCTACTCGCAGATGATAGTGGCTCAGTTTTGGGTTCAACAGGTTTTTCAGGATATGCTACCCCTAGTGACACGTGCCTCCAAGGACAGTCATGTTGGATGGTCCACACAACATTTTTGTCTGCTAGGATGCCAGCCAAAACTGAAATGGTATTGCTGCCATGTCAGAACAATGAGTGAGGTCGGGCGTGTCAGGGATTAGTCCTGTCATTGACACATTTATCAGCTGTCAGAGAGGGATACAGTCTGTTGTATAGCAGACAGGGAACAGGAGGGCAAATGAATTAAGACCATCCCATTAAGAATATAAATATCCCACTCAGGTTTCATAATATTCGTAAACTGGGTACATCCTGCTTTACTTCTGCCTCTGATTGCTTCTTAGGCAGCTCACATACAAGTCTGTGGGTTTACTGTGCGTTTTCTGGCACGTATGACACAGCATCCACACAGCAGTGTGGATGCAGGAATCATCTAGTCTGGCACAGAATCCCCTAGGATTCTAAGGATGAAAATCAGATCCTGATTTTCACAGAGGAGTATAATAAAGTTTTATGGTGCATACATGCAATCTTGCACTTGTAAATACCTGAGTGTATTTTTCATGCATTATCGAGAGAGCTAACTGTTGGAGCATTTGCATATGGAAAGCCACACCCATACACAGATTATCAGGTTCTGAGTTTTTTAATCTAAGAAAGGTTTTAGCTATCACATCTTTAGCTAAATTCAATTTTATTTCATTATTTTTAAAATGAGAGGAATAGTAAAAAAGGAATCAGTGTACAAAAAAACAGAAGACACTGGGAAAGCTACCCAGTTAGCTACAGCTAACCTATATTAGAGGTGTAAATATACTTAATGTAGCAAGATCTTAAACATTAATATTTTAAATTTAAATATGCATTTGGCAAAATTTTACAATTTTACAGAATTCAGTATCTGTAGAATAGTATGGGAGATTTTACTAGTCTTTGCTTTTGCTGGTTCTACTAAAAGTTAAGTTTGAAACTCTCTGCTGATATAGGATGATGCTGGGAGAGAAGCGAATCACAGGTCTTTTGCTCATGTCACTTCTATAGTTCAGCCACTGACATCGCAGCAATGAAAGGAAATTGTTCAAAGGTCAGATGCAATTTTCATTTATGTGTCTCAGAAAATACACCTCAACACCAATTTTTAGAGTTTAATATTAGTTAAATATACAGTGTTTGGTTTTTTAGATAAAATAATAAAATATTTTACACTACTGTTTACTAGGTATATTTACATCACAGAATCACAGAATATTCTGAGTTGGAAAGGACACACAAGGGTCATCAAGTCCAACTCTTAAGTGAATGGCTCATACAGGGATTAAAAATATTTTGTGCTTTTGAATTTAGATTATCCTACAGTAATGGACAGAAAGATGGAGACAATTTCTTCTTTCTTTCAGCTTTAACTAACTCCACTGAGATTAAATGGATTATTGTTCCTATTTGAATTCTTTCTTTTTTTTTTTAATTATGATTTCAGAACAGAAAATAAAATTTCTAAACAGTTTGGAAAGCAAATGGTCATTGGGATTAGGGCTTTATTAAATAGCAATGAGAATTCTATCTGTTTGCACCGTTTCTTTAAATTTCTCATTTAGATATAATTTTTTGCAACTGCATTTTGGACTTCCTGCCATTTTAACTAGGACTAACTAATAGTTTGTTACCTTTTTTCCATGAAAGTATTGAAAAAAAGCTCACTGCATTTCAGGGCTCTAAACCTATGACATATATGACTTTTCCTGACATTTTGAAAAAGATTCGAAACAAGATAATAAACTGAAGGCCTGGTGAACAGAAGATTAAAAAGGAAAAGTAGGGAACCACTAGGTACTTTTTCCCTTCTAATCATGAGCCTGTTGCTGACAGCAGTTATTTTCTTCATTTTAACACCATTGGTCTCTAAATTCCCTCAGGAATGTACTTTTAGTTCATCTGTAACCTTAGATAATAATTGTTAACATGTAACCAAAGGAAAGGACAGAGTCCTCCCAAATGGCACCCAGAAAGCAATAAAAATACCAAGCTATAGGTGTGCGTTTGAGAAATCACAGATATTAATACTGTAAAAGCTGAAGAGAAAATCCATTTGGCATAGGAAGCGTGGGCACTGAAGCATGTCATTTCGTTATACTAGAAACAGAATTAGTTCAAAAGAAGAGAACTGGTTCTTCATTTATTTCTAATATCTAAAATGCTTGTACCTGTGAAATTGAAATTTAGCTAAGAGAGTTCTGCTGTTCCTTGGTTTCATCAAGTTTAGGCACTTATTCTTGTGATAATACTTCTGCTTAAAGAAACAGTAATCAGCTAAAGGATGACTGTGTGTAGGGTTGTAAAACTGACATAGAATTAAGAATGTTATTACTTTAACTGCCAAGAAAGAGGGAAAACACCCAGCATTTTGACAGTGATATAAAGGCTGTAATGGTGGTGGGAAGAGACAGAGACAGTAAAGAGAAAGAAGCATTTCAAATGCAGACTAATCCACTCTATTATATGCACAAGTTAATAAATATGACAAAAATTAACTAATTAATTTCATGAACATAAAAATGTCCTTTATGTGTTTTGCATATTTTTGGTCTTATCAAGTGAACAAATCTGTGAGTACTATGCTAAATCAGAAACTAAGAGTAATGGCACCCATATACTCCAATGATTATCTCTTTCTGCCATCTGAGCAATAAAGTGGTGCATCAAGAAGAAAGACAGATACAGTGAACAAATGAATACATGCTCTCAAAACTCCATAAAAGCAAACAAGAAGGAGCTGTAAACAATCACACAGTGAGAAATACCACAAGAACAGAGAAAGGAATAAAATATAAATATTTTATTATTGATCTGTATCCACCTTTTCTAGTATAGGAGCTATGAATGGACAATATAACCTCACGCTGTGACAAATTGTCTCAGCAATTTAGATAGCAAAAAAAAAAAGTTTTAAGATTTCAAGTGTTAAAGCATGGATTTTGCAAGTTAGTAATCAGTAATGCACTGTATTTGACCAGTGTCACTTTTTTCTAAAGGTTGCCTTTTCATACTCTGGCTCTGCACCCAGTCCTGACAGTCCCACTTATATCATGTTTAGGCTGAGCTCTGGGCATGTTCCTCCTGACTTCATGGATACTCCTTGTGCTATGATTTAGCACATTTACTAGCTGATCTCCTTTTAGTATCCTGCAAGATAAGCCACTGACATACAAAATCCAAACATGACTTATGTCATGGAGTATATATTTCATTGTAATTTTCTGAAAGTAAATGGATAGTTACTTAAGGTAGTCTTGAACATGTTTCTACTGAAGATACCAATATTTGAAAACAGTTGTGTAAATACATCCAATAATTGCATCTTTTACTTTGTATATAATAATGATGTTTACATATTTTTTTTCCAATCTTGCGTTAAAAATGTTTACATATGAGTTAATTTTCCCATGTTTAGCACCTGCTTTTGTGCATATTTTACTAACTAGAAATGCAGCTGATTTTTATCCATCTCTAACTCCCATTCAATACAAAGACGAAGGAAATACGAAGATGAAGGAAAAGGTCTCTAGTTTTTCTAAAAATAGTTTCATGAGGGAGAACACTTATCTTCATATACCACCAGTAAGACCATCAACAAAGTATGTAAATTTGGAATAACTAAGTGCTCTGATGGTTTTTGCAGGAAATTATTGTTATTAATTTTGTGAATATTGCCTGAAAAATTATTGATCAGGAAAAAAGAAGCCAACAGACCAGGACTGTCAAGATTGTCCAGAAAAAGTCTTTAACTAGTGAGTTCTCGTCTGTAATTATTGCTTGTATATTCGAGTCCTCCCCATTAACAGCAGCAATCAATGACAGAGTGTGTATATGGCCTTTGAAGGATCCAATCTGTCATTTGCTGCTATAACATTAAAACACATTATGCCTAGGTATTCAAGATAATCCAAAACTAGCTGTGGCGATGGCAGAAGTTGCAATGTAGGCAGAACTCAGCCTTTTAGTCATTGTATTACACAAAGCTCTTGCTGCCAGTGCTAAAGTTGAGTGGCATTAGTTTACAACAGGGAAAAATTGGAAGAAAGTTGTTATAAATAATATAAGCTTGTTATGCTCATATATAAAATATATACCACCAACCCTTAAGAGTCACGTGACATATTGCTGCTCCAGTACATTTCTTCACTACTTCCATTTGCAAAGAACATTATAAAGGCAAATTTTAGTATTATTTCCTCTAATAAAAATGTTCTAATACAATGTTAAAACAAGGGGGAAGAAAGTGGTGAGAATTCATCATAATTGCAAAATCATGTTCCTGAGAAAAAGCCAGAATCAATCAAATGTATGAAGTGTTGACTGGGAGAAATTTCTCACAGCATGTGAAAATATTCTATTGATAGATTCTGCCCTAAAGAAAACTTGATTTTGTAGAGTTATTGTAACAGAAAAGGATGGGAAACAATTTGCAATACACCAGCAATCTACCCTTTCAAAGCAAATAGCTTGAAGAAAGTCATAGCACAGTAATTTCTTAGTCAAAACTGGTTGTATCTGATTTCAAATTTCTAGCATGGTAATTAATTAAAAATATTGCACTTTTATCTCTCAACATATGTTGTCATGCTAAACAAGATATCTGCCTTCTGATCACAGAAATAACAATGGCATAGTACAGACAGGAAAAAGCCTTTTCATAGTGTACCTCCCATGCTGGTGACTAATGTAACAATGGTGTTATTTCTCTTCTTTCTCCTTCCTCTTACATGTCTCTAATACTTCCCAGCAATATAGTGAGGTTCTCAACGGAGATATCAAATAGTCTTTCAAACCCTGGGACAGGGCATAGTAAATTCCTTACCTCTGCTGATACACAATTTCTAATATAACTTATATCACCTGTCTGCAAACACCGGTGAACTGCTAAACACTTTTCTCCTGACATGGAGACCCCTTTACCTCAAATGAACTCTTCACAGAAGCTGTCAGCATGACCCAGAAAAACTTCTGTTCCCAGAACTACACTGGAACTCCAGAGGAGGAGAATATTTGTTCAGAAAGAGCAACTGAGTGTATCTGCTTGGAGAACCTATAGGGGATTTTTTTCTTCTGTAAGGGGTGTGTTTATCACAGGTGGCTATGTTCAAACGGGAAAAATTGCATTACCCTGGAAGCACATGACTCATGATAAACACCTTGTACAGGAATTCAGATGATAAATTCTGTCAGCACATATCTGCTACAATGGGGATATCTTTGTAAGCCTCAGCTAGCAATCAGTGTAGTTCTGATACAGAGGGATTAATATATACACAGGATTTTGTACCAGACAGTGTAATGAGAAATGGCATGAACTGGGTAAGAAGTCAGCTACATAACAAGGATATTTATATATATATAGGTATATATGTATATATACATATTTATTTAAAGAAGTATACAACAAGAAGAACATTTCTAATCTTATTTTGAATTAATAAAGAACAGGTATTTCGCTTTTAAAATAATCTAAAATTTCATACAATTCTTTGTAAGTCTGAAAACATTTTTAACATTTGACGGTGGTCATTCTCAAACTTTGTTTACCTCTAACCTGTGAGGTGCCAGTTTGTTGAGCAGACTTGGTGCTAACCAGTTTAGCACTGAGCACTTCATGCAGGCTGAGAGAATTGGGTTTGTTTAGCCTTGGAACAGATGGTTTAGGGGTGACCTAATTGCAGCCTTCAAGTATCTGAAGGGAGCCTGCAAGAAAGCCTGTAGTGGTAAGACAAGCTATAATGGATTCAAACTGAAAGAAAGTAGCTTTAGATTAGATATTAGAAGAAACTCTACTGTGAGGGTGGTGAGGCACTCAGAACAGGCTGACCAAAGAAGCTATGGATGCCTCATCCCTGAAAATGCTCAAGGCCAGGCTAGATGGAGCTCTGAGCAACCTGGTCTAGCGGAAGGTGTTCTTGCCCATGGCAGGGGGGTTGGAACTGGATGATATCTGAGGTCCCTTCCAACCAAAACAATTCTATTATTCTATGATTTGAGGGTACAACCACAATAAGCTGCAGAGATTTCATGCTTAACAATTTTAAAAGATTATTACCTACGACCATTTGTTTTTTTGAAGCAGAGAAGGATTAAGCTGTGCTTATGTGGATGTTTATTATCCAGATTAGCTTTTTGGTTTTGCCTGGTTTAGCACTCAGCAGTGACATGAGCTTCAGTGACTTTCATTTCCCTGGGAGCTTTAAGATCTGTCAGAGACCTGCATTCTTAAATTCAGGGGTCTAATAGTTATATTTCAGTGAGAAACTTGATAGCAACACTTATCAGGATAACGGTAAACACACAAAATTACATTTCTTAAAGGAGTGTAAAATCAAAATTTTTGAAGANATATGTATGAAAAATGTTGTAATCACACACAGAAATTGTATATATATTCTTTGATTTGTGCCAAGAACTTTGAAGCTCTTTTTCCAGGACCACCTGGGGGGGGGGCTTCCCAACGCGTTGTCAATAAATAAATACCTCCTGTTTAAAGGCATAAAACTCTGTCTCTAAACAGTTTTATTGTGCCTTTTGGGGCAAATTCGGCATCATGAGCAGAAGTAGTATCTGGCTAAGGCCACACTGCATTCAGTTTTGATTAAAACATGCTTCAAGCTAATTACTCTTTAACACAGGTACATCTCAAGTTTATTAATGTCCTTGTTTAATACTCTTTACTTTCTTGGCTAGAATGAATCAATGGCCAAACTAACTAACCATCTTTGTGGCAATAAATTTCTATGCCTGTGGAAATGAAACAGGTGTGACTGACACGTATTCTTAGTTGGTCTTTTGTCATGGGACTGTAGTTCCATTTTTTATTTAAGGACCTTGCCAGTAGTTATACATCACAAGATAAGGCTACAATTTGTGTGTCAAGGGAGAATAAAAAAGCTTGTTATGTACCAGACCTGAACAATATTGTCACACTCATAAGGAAAGAAAGGTCCCAGAAGGAGTAGCCCATGTATGTTAATGAAATCAGGAGCATTAATTAGACACACATTATTTAAGACTGTGTAGCAGCCTAACATGCCATAAAATTAAGGGCATGAAAAATAGTGAGTTGATTGCAGATCAGGAAAAAAACCTGATGAAGTTATGGTCCATAATTACGAAGTCCCTTCAGAGTACAACTTTCTTAAGCCTTATAAGTATCACCTGAATTACTGATGTAGTTTTGAAATCATTCCACTGGGAAAATTACTTGAATTTGATGAAAGACATATAGGAGATATAGCTATCTGTAGTATTTCTGGGTTCATTGCAACCCACTGAGTTTACAGCTGTTTGAGCTATGTTTCAGATAGAGAATCCTTGCAGATAGAGCTATGAGCTGAAGATGAACATAGCAGAAGTAATATAGATTTATATATTTCATTAAGTCAGCCTCCGCTGTTCCAATTCTGTGAAGTTTTTTTGCTACATAGAGAAAAAGAGGACTCTTCGCAAATTACCCTCAAATCCTCTAAGTGAGGACATTGATATAGTTGCAAGTGTGTGATCTCCTTCCGAGGAAAAAAACAGGGTGCTGTTTCCTTTTTGCAAAACTGGATTCAACTTTTTTTTTGCAGAGTTAAGACGGGAACTGTTACTTCTCCAGAATGAAAGTATCTGGCCACAATAGCATAGTGCTTTCACTACAACATGGAAGTGAGCTCCATTTTCTCTCTTCTCCCCCAGTTCTTTCCTTTTCTTTTCTGTGACTTACTTATTGTAAGACACAAAATAAGAAACACAGATTAATGAATAAAAGTTCAAACAATATTTAATTTTACAGAACAGTTTTAAGAAATAAGTAACAAATGGTTTCTTTCTAGCATAACTAGAATCAGACTGTTACTAAGAGAGAAAAATAAAAACACAATTGAGGTATGTGTCTTGTATCTTACTGAACTTATAGAAAAGTTGTGAATGACACAATTCAAGAGGAGGGATCTGGGACTAGACTTCCTCTGATTCCTCATCTTTAATCAGCTTGTTCTACCACTGACTGTGATCATTAAGAGTTTAGATTCAAACCCAGAGATCACAGTCTCAGGCAATATTTTATTTATATAACCTACAATTGTGGGCCTCTCTATAGACTCTTTCAATGAGCTTAATTATTATTATTGGAGTTATTTTTAATAAGTAAGGACAACAAAATAATTTTTCTGGTTTCTAGAACTTTGGTTCATTGCTGGCAAAATCCTTCAATAAATCGTACTGACTCTGCCATGACAACAGTAAATGGAAAATCATTAGTATCGTTTGACTCTAGTATCTCCATCAAAAGACCACTAATATTCTTCTTAAAAATTTTCACCCTGATCAGATGGTATTAAATCCTTTGAACTTTAGTGCAGACATGAACACTGTCATAAACCATTTTGTTATTATCTCTTATTTTTTAGAGCCCAGATCACCATGTTAATGCACTGTCATATGAAGTGTTAAATTACATTAATGTCCTAATGTTTCTGAATAATTTATGTTTAGAAAATTATTATTGTAATAGTGGGCAGTGTGAATGTATTCTAAATGTGTTATAGCTTCGCCTAAAAAAAAACACTTATGGGAGGGTTTATAAATTGTCTGCTTAATTTGCATTTGCTTGAAGCACAGCCAAATATGTCATTATTAAAAAGCAAAAACTAACATTTCCTCTTCCTTTACTAAAAGTATTTTAAACTGATTTGGCTAGTGGCTTTTCAGAATGGAGAGAATGAAAATACATACACATATTTTTCTGCTGTTTTTCAATGTCTGCCTGATACAAAACATACAAAACGGACTTGCAAAGTTTCTTTCACCTCTGTTGGGTGAAGAGAGAGCAAACTGTCAGACAGATCTCTGAAGATTCAGTTAATGCCCCAAAACCACTTATGCCTATTAAAAAAGTCAGTCTTTTGTTAAGTCCATTCTTAAGGTCTGACTATGTAATTTCCCAAGAAGGATTGCCTAAAATATCTTGTCCCTTAATATACTAATCCAATAATTCTCTTACGCAATTAAGTACGTTCACTGTAAACTATATAAATGGAACCTGTCTTCTGCTGCTGTGTATGACAAGATATTTACATGGCCTAAATTAAAGGATCCAAGTATGCTTTTAAGCACAAAACATAGTAGCTTTCTTGCCAGCACCCCAACTCCCTCTTGGGAGAACTCATGGCATCCTCACTTTTGACCATTACTAAACTCTGCTCTCCACAGAGGGAAAACTTGAGTACGGATTTGGGTGAGACCATCATGTTCTTACCTAACCTAGATTCTGTGGAGAAATTACTTCAGAAACAAGTTTAAACACTGGCTTAATGTGCATTTGTATCTACATATATGAACAATAGTAACTTGGAATACTGTTTACATCATACAAAGTAGTCCTGCACTTCTTAAAAAGTCACAGGTAGGAAAATAAGATTACTTATGAGAACAAAGTACATTTTGATGGTGCAACACCTAAGTTTCTAATAACTCCAAAACATTAATGTTTAATGGTTGAATGTTTGTATTAATTTTTCTCAGCACACTTCTACAGTAAATGGTGGTAAATTGAACACTTTTATGGCAGTTTCAACAGATGCTCTAACTAAGCAGCTGAAGAAACAGAATAAAAAGACATTCACTTGTAAGACATTCTTTCAAATCAAAGTTAAATCTCAAAGGAAACACTTCTGGGGCATGTTATATGGCTGTTTTCTGTGACTGCAGTATAAAGGACAACATAATTGTCACTCTTTTCTAAGCAAAAAGCCCTGTTTCGATGTTATGTCAGTCAATGTGAATTTTGCTATTGATTTCAGTATTGCATGACCAAAACTTTTGTAATCAATAAAACAAAAACAGCTCTTGGGTGAGATGTTCAAAGGCATAAAATACTGCTAAAAGCCTGGTTGCTGGACTGAATTTTAAGAGAGATTATCTGGAGAATTTTCACTGGACATTTTTCACTTCTAATCTCTGATACATGTCCCAGATTCTGCAGACACCCATGGACAATAGTGCATATCACTTACATGTAACCTGACTATGCACAGAATAACTTCTTTTTTCCCATTAAATGAGTACTAGTTATAGGTATGTTTTTTCTTCCCCCATACGTCTGCATTTCTGTTTAGACACCTACTACTCCTTCTGCAAGTAAAATTTTTTTCTCATCAGTTTACATACTTCACGATGCCGGTTTGATGTCTGTGGACGGTAACTGAGCAATTAGCAAAACACAGATAATTGCAGAGCAGATCTATTTTGTTTGAATATGTACAGTACATTATGCCATAGCAGGTTTTATATTCAAATGTAAACACGTTCTCCAACATCATTTATAGCACTCCTGGTTAATAAAATATTTTGAAAACTGAATTCTAATAAACAGCCTGAGTTAATGTAAAAATGTGTATATATATTCAGGGAAAGGTAAAAAAAAAGATTTAAATATACATGTTAATATATTTTTATGGAAAAGGAAGAAAGAAATCAGATTTCACAGTGGCTGCACAAACATTTGCAGTAGGGAAATTCATGCAACATTCATTGGTCCATCCAATAGACCCTGCATTTCATGAGATATTCTCCTTCTAATTTTTCTTGAAATACCCTGGCCAAAGCCTATATCCAATAAGAACAGAATGTAAAAGGTCTTGTGTTTACTTTTAAAATCTTCCTAGCATTGCTACAGCAATGTTAATCTGGAAAAAAAATATTTTTCAATTAATCACAAAAGGATTAATTTTCACTTATAGGAGATAACGAATAATATTAATTAATTTAACATATATATTAATATTCATACCTATGTAGACTGCTAATTAATAATAATTAATTGTCCAGGGTTGTTTTTATAAGTATAAGAAAAATATGTACGAATAGCAGGAAAATATTTTCTTTTTGACACATGAGAAAGAACACAAAAAGGCTCATTTTGAGCATGAGTGTTAATAACAGCTTGTCTGTGACAATCAAGACTTACTAAAAATTCACTCAAAATATCTGCAATATATACAATAATTTCTGCTAATATGCTCAGAAACTTTTTTATTTCAGATTATATAAAAAATTCCAAATCATTACGTGTGCATGATTACTCTCAAGTTGTTAGAGAAGGCCCTGGTAGCTGCATATTATTTACTTATTGCTTTCCTCTAGCTACTCACTGATGGCCTTATTTTGTACTCGTTGAAAACCTATTGTCTGATCACTGTGAAGTTCAATGCAGTATGTGTGGTACATCACAGACTACTTATATATTGTAAAATATACATTACTGGTGACTGTGTTCTTCCTAGGAAGCTGACCACTGAATACCATGGATGTAAGGACAACGACAAAAAGTTCAACAGATTTTCTGCTCTCACGAAAGTGATTTGTAGGTTTCATAATTGAAACCTATTTTAATTTTAGATAATATCTGAGTTAGGGAAAATGTACTAAAACTGGATCCATACCAGCATGAGTCCATCTTTATAAGGCTTAAACCTGAGCAAATATATAAAGTGAAAAATATAAAATTAAACCAAATTGTTCAATTAAACCCAAGTAAACCCAAAGGCCTATCAAATCAATGCTTAGTATATCCAAAAATGCAGTCATAATATATATTTTTGTTTCTCAGGACAGGCATCCTATTCTACAACAAACCAGTACTAAATCACTGAGATTTTCTTTGGGTTTTAGTCCAGCCACTGAGAGCAAGAAGGAAGGTACTCTAACTCACCACTCTCTCACTGAATTTTTTTTCATTTTAAATTATAGACTGTATGTTTAAGAACATCTTGCCTTCAAGAAAGATAGTTCAAGGCCAGGTCGGTTGGGGCATTGAGCAAACTGGCCTAGCGGAAAGTGTCCCCACCCATGCCAGGGAGTTTTGGAACTAAATGGTCTTAAAGATTCCTTCCAACCCACACTATTCTATGATTCTAGGAAAATGAAAAGATCATTTTCAGAATAATTAACAAGACTGCTGAGTTTTAAGACTCTCTGGCATTAGTTTTCATCTCTGTGCTGATAGCACATGTTACCCTGCAGTAACACAATAAAAATAGAGCAAAATCAAAGTGTAGTAGATAGCTGTGTCAAAACTTCAATGAATTCTAAGTAAATAATATCTGAATGCAAGCAGTAAAAGAAGGTTAGAAGGTCACACCTAGACCCAGCTTTATGGCAGACCTGGAGGTGAACCAAAGTCAGCAATAGAATTGCCTTTGGAAACCATTAATAAGACAGATACCAGCAATTTGGAGAACAATGAGTGTTGTATTTAAAGAATTACAGTTGGATGATTTTCTAAGGTAATTTCTAACTCAGCAGGGTCAAAAGAGGGCTTGCAATACAATGTGTATTCTTTATTTACTTATTGTGAAAAGCAGCCCTAAGCAAACTTTGTTTGGTGGGAAAACAAAACAAAAAATAGTTTCTAGAGATCACAGCAGATTTCTGCAAAAGACAATGTAGAAGAGATTCCATCTAAGTTACAAAGAGGGACAGAAAAATCCATAATCATAATCTACAACACAAACTGACAATGAAGCCTATTTTTCAATGTCTAGCACACTAATAACTTAAAAAAAAAAAAAAAAAGAAAAAAGGAAAAAAAAAGAGGAAAACATAATTTTAAGGCCAAAAAAATTAGTTTTTCAGAAACAAAAATGTGACACTGAATGCTCCATAGATAGGAGCTAGAGTCTAAATATTGGTCTTATGTGCTCACAGTCTTCATTGTAATGTGATTTTAATGCACCTGAGACATCTGTCCCTTTTGAAAAGTACATGGAGGGAGGAGAGAAAATGTTTCCAAAGTAATATCCAGAAACCTTTCTGGATTTTACTGTCAAAGAATCTCAAAAATATAACTGCTGAAAAAATGCTGGACTTTGTATATTATTTAAGTCTTGGATGATGCTTAACAACCAGAAAATATCCTTTTAATGGTTTATCAGACTTTAGATAATAATTTGAGGTACTTGAAAGTTATTTTTTAAGGCTTTATATCTCTTTTTCCTTGTGAAGGTGTCACTATGCACTTACTGTGCTTGGTCTTATCACTGGTTGTGAAAAGAGGGAGAGACAAAGGCTGATGTTAAGATCTGTACTGGAGATCAGATGGAGGTTTTCTTTCTTGTTCTGTCCCTACGAAGACAGTACATTAAAGGCAACAAAAAAAAAATAAATCAGGTGGGCTATGAAAGCAAAAAAAAGATGTGTGCTTAAAATCAGGACTTGTACAGTAATGCAAGTATTTTGTTTTTTAAAAAAAGTCAGAACTTTATATGAAAATAAGCAACAGCAGATTTTCATCTTAAGAGAAGAGATTCTCTATGCTCTGAATCTCTCAAGGATTTTTTCCCCTTTTTCTGAGGAGACAGGTAGGTGGCAGTGCTACAGCGGTGTACAGAGATCTTAACAGAAGAAGCCTAGAGTTCCCTCAAGATTTCCAGAAATGTATAGGTTTTAGACAATTTATGACAATAATATGCTTTTCAACTTTCATATGAACTCTAGTGTGTGAATAGGTACTTTGCAATCAGGTTGATAGTACTTCTTTAAAAGAGACTTTAAAAGTAAATGAGCAATCTGGATTCAAAATCTAAATGATGGAGAAGAGAAATTGCAAATTCAGTAATTTATGGCTGATTACACGCAGAAAATATATATCTTAAGTCGGCCGGCAGTAATCTAAATTTAGGTTCTAACAACTGGACTTATGTTTGCTCAATTTAAGAGTCAGAATTGTCTTTCTGTATAGATTAGTTTAGACTATGATTATCTTCAACCTGTTGATTGTTATTTTAATGGACTCCACTTTTTAAAACTATTATTGGTTTTCCCAGATGTCTGGTCATTACTGGAGTGCAGTCACATAAATCTTAAATTTTGATTCCTTATAGAAGACTAACCAACATACAGTAAGTGTTGTTTCACTAATGATAAACGGTGTTATTAATGAACATAACAGCTTTTATTTTCAGCCTGTGCAGACTAGGATTCTCTGCGTACATTAAAACCAGTAGTACATTTATATTTCAGATACCTTCTTAACTTTCAATGATCTTTCAAACACAAACTTTCAATGGTATGGTACATTCATTTGCTAATTCCCCTAATACACTTGAAATCACATAATCCAAATTACATTATTTGCATGTGTTCATCAATAATTACCTTTTTATAGCAGATGCTATTACCTTTTTAATAATAGCAGATGCATTTTTATGAGATGTCCCTAGCTTTCCAATTATTCTTTTTTGTTGAATTGCTGCATACTGTCTGCTATTCTTATGGAAAAGAAAGAAACCCCTCCAAAAATTTAAACCATAATCTTTTATTGAAGCCAAAGCTATTATTAAGTTTTTTTGCTGTCCCAGATTTCTCCTCCACAAAACTGAAGTGACTGGCTGAGTTTCTTTGTTATGCTCTTCACTTGCATTTCAGGTATTCTGACTTCTGCTTTCAGAAATTTTTTAGTTATTTCTGAATCTGTACCTGCACTGTTTATTCCTTTGTACAGTATTTTCGAGATAGATGGTAAGTTTTTGATTTGTCAATCTTTTTTCTACAGTTTCAGTATTTCCTCTACAGGGACAAAAATTCTACTCTTCTTCCTGAGGCAGACTCCTACTGACCAATGGCAAGCATCATGTGAGCTGAGTCAGAATATTAATCTCTCAAAAGATTAATTTTGAAACAGTTATCTTTCAATATTTTTTATTTATTTGTACAGTCTAGAAGCAGAAAAAATCCATGCCTACATGGACAGTTGAGAAAGTGTCAAAGAAAAAATTCTAGCTCATTTGCACTACATACTTCACTGAGGGACATTATGTCTTCAGTTTTACTGTTTAGTAACCTGGGAATAATGAACATGAATAATTTCAAATATGTCAACCATCTTCTTAATTCCCTTCAAAGCTATGAGAAGAATGCTTCTAAATCGAAGTCCCTGACTTATTGAGTAGCAATTACAGTTTTTATTTGTAGAAAAATGTTATCCATGTGATGTGAATATTCAATGATATTTGTGTTCCTACAGATCATGTATTTCTTCTTGCTTGGGTTTATTACTGATACACTTAAATGCACTGAGCTTTATTCCCTCAGAAGGTATGCAGCAATAGGAATATCCTAGGGCTATTCCAGGATAGCTTTACACGAAGAAAGCTGTCTCTATAACATGCTGAAGAGATATTCCCTTGTTGTCTGGGTCTCTGATGTTTTAAGGAAAGAGGCAGAGTTTTCTTATATGTATCTGGGTCAGTAACTACACTTGTTTTCCCCAGTGAGATTTGGTTTTCCAGTCACTTTACCTCCTAGCACACACTATATTAAAGACTGCAACTGAGCAGCAACAGCCTTAGTACTGAGGTCTTTATTGCCCTAAGAGGCAAAAAGAAGATGGAAGTAATCATGGGCTGATCAAACTGTAATATAACACAACTCAACAGATGCCAGCTAGATTTTTTAAGCCTGAAAGCAATTATTCTGTCTATAAGGGGGGACAAAGAAGATAAGAACAGCAAATCCATGATGAAAAGATGGCAAGGGGGACCTTATCAATGAAAGAAAATATAGCAGGGAATGCAATAGATCAAAGAATGCAGATAGGACAAACTACTCCTTCAAACTGGAATTTCACAGAATTTCTCATCAGATGTTATCAGTATACAGAAAATTCTTTCTCCGGCAAGACAGGGATTCTTTAAAAACATACATCAGGTGTCACTTGTGGACAACACATCACTAAATACAGCACTAATTTAAGGCCAAAGTACTTTAACTTTCTGCACCAACCACATGAATTCTATATGCAGCAGCTACTTGCAAAAATTTTGAAAATAATTTCTTTTAGATTCATTTTACTCTAACTTATTTAGTCCTTTAATAAATGTACATGTGCCTTACTACATCACTCTGTATGGAGGGAAACCTATCACCGATCAAACAAAATTGGGGATGAGTACAAAGAATCATAATCCATAGAAGTAAAGCTGTGACATATTTCCTATGAGACAAGAGAAATTGACAGAATAAAAGCAAGTAGAATGTCCTCCCTCTCATTATTCCTTAAAGAAAAAAAAAAAAGTCCTGTCCTAAACTTTAACCAATCATCTGTTGGTTTTAAAAGAAGCAGAACCTTCACAAGATCTGGTTACTTAAAAAAACCCAACAAACCATTCACAGCATACTAGTATAAAAAAATTAGCAATAACTGTTTCAGCTAGGCAAATTGTAATATATAAAAGGAAACAGATATTTTACAGGCACCTGGTATTCAAGCCACAGCAAAAGTCATTAATGCATTTGGAGCACAATTTTAGGGACATTTGATGTTGACGAGATCCTTCATATTGTCATGGACAAGTTTGGGAAGTCACCTTGGAGAGTTAACACCTTGGAACAGGACAGGATCTGTAGCTGCACTTATAATAACTGTTGACTTTATTGATGATTTCCAATATTCAGAAGTAACTGTTATTTACCTCAGTTGCCATTGTCATTGCTGTAATTGTCATTGCTGACATGCAGGAAAAATCCCACAACACACTGAAAACATCAAGCTGAAGAAAGCGACAGATAGGTCTTGTTTTTCCCCCTAATTTTCCCATCTTTGCCTTGACTTTCCAAACCTCAGTTCAGGTGAGTAGCAGGGAAGTCCCACACCAACCTCTGTACTCCAGGCAGCACTGCCATCTCCTCCTGGGTGTTGCTGCACACCTTCCTCAAAACATGTCTGCCTGCCACACTAATCCTTACTTTCTCTTTATCCTTTGCAGTTATTCTGAGTCCAATTGTTAGTGTTAGAATGAAGAAATATTAAGGATCATCTTTTAGTTCTTTTCATATACAGCCCTTCACAAGGTGGTGGACGTTTGACTTGTCAAGCTACGTAAACCATGAATAAAGAGGAATAATGAGACTTTCTTAAAGCTGATTTAGAAGTAAGTAAATATTTTCCAATGTTATTGTCTTCAATGATAGTAGCCTGCCTTGATTTCTGTAACAGTGAAGTCTACAAGGAAGACCCCAGTGAAAAATGGAAGGTCTGCTACTTGCTTCATGAGAGGAGACTGGGAGGCATGGCATCTCCAAGAAGAAACTGTAAATGACTACATCTCCATGCAGAAGACCCACATGTGCACTACAGCTTACTACAATGCTTTTTCTGACCCTTTTTCTCAGTAGCTGCAGCTCCAAAGCAGGATAGTCTAAGATTCAAACCTTTTATTTCAGGAAAGCTCCATCACCACACATTTACAAGTATTTCAGTGTTTAGAAGATTGCAGTTGTTACAATGGCTTCCCCTTAGTCAGTCATTATGTCCATGCAATGAAATGAGAAACTAGTCTTTCAGCTAGATCCTGAATCAAACATTCTGAAGGATCAAGTGTTCTATAGTCTTTTTGTGCATAGAAATGCATACATGGAGACTGTGGGTGTATCTGTAGGTAGGTACAAAGAGTCAAAGAAAAACAGTCTTAATCTGAATTTTGTTTATTTAGTGATGCATGTTTTACAATTTTCTGCGATAGTTAATTTTATTTCTCATAAATTACAACAGTTATGGAATAAATAAAATATGTTTTGTACTTAATATGAACACCATATTGACTAGAATCTAAATCAAAGTTAAAACAGAAGCTAAACATTAAGATTAGCTTTGGATTTAGAAGACTTATGTATGAGGTTGTAGCTGAAAAAGGGAACCTCTATCCTATTCTTACAGACAGGTAAATAGACCCATTTCTTTGCATGTGTTCACAGAAACACATAATATGCTGAGCTGGAAGGGACCCACAAGGATTATAAAGTCCAGCTCTTAGCCCTGCACAGGACCATCCCCAAGAGTCACACCATGCACCTGAGAGTATAATCCAAACGCTTCTTGAACTCTGTCAGCCTTGATGCTGTGACCACTTCCCTGGGGAGCCTGTTCCAGTGCCCAAACACCCTCTGGGTGAAGAACCTTTTTCTAATGTCCAACCTAAACCTCCCCAGATGCAATTTCAGGTCATTACCTTGGGTCCTGTCACTGGTCACCAGAGAGAAGAGATCAGTGCCTGACCCTCTTCTTCCCCTCACAAGGAAGTTGTAACTGCACTGAGGTTTCCCCTCAGTCTCCTCTTCTCCAGGCTGAACAGACCAAGTGACCTCAGCCAATCCTCACATCTTCACACCCTTCACCATCTTTGTTGCCCTCCTTTGGACACTCTCTAATGGCTTAATATCTTTATTCTACTGTGGTGTCTGAAACTGCACACAGTATTCAAGGTGAGGCTGCACCAGTGCAGAGCAGAGTAGGACAATCACGCTCTAGCACCAGTTTTGTACCTGGGACAGAAATTGGAAATGGGATTATTTATATTTTGTGTTAGAAGAATGTCATAATGTCTTTACTTTTGCTATCTTCCTCTCCAATCTGATATGCTTTTAAATTAGGTACAGAATGCATTTATACCTTTCTTAAAACATTTAAAAAAGGGTTAGGAAAGCAATGGCTATAATACTATAAAGTGTGTATGAAATCCAAAAGCAGTACTTCAATGAAAAAGAAAAAGTCACAAAGCTCACTTTCATTTTATGCCACAGGTTCAACTGTGATAGTGAGAGATAGTGAGGAGATATAAGCCTCAAGGTTTACCTCACACATATTGGAAATTATATACTAAATATTTTTCATTATTACTTATTAAGGGCCACCAGAAATGTACAGAAAATGTAGTACCTGCTTACTGTTTAATTGCAACTGCTACCATAATCCCTTATATTTCAGAATAACAATTACTTGGATGAAATCTATCCTTCAAAAAGCCTTTGAATGATAAAAACTGGAGCAATAACAAATTACTTGAATTGTTTGGTTTCTAAGGTTTTTGCAGTTGCTAGTTAGCAAAGAGGTATTAATGAAGCATCCACATAGTATTGGTACCTATTTATGTATTATATATATACCTTTATATATATAATATATCATATATATAATATTGAGACATTTTATAGGTTTGAATCTTAAAACAAGTGACAGTTCTAAAACCAGAAAACATTGCAACAGCCTCCCTCATAATTACAAATTTGATTCTGATCATGTTTCATTCTTTTTTTTTTTTTTTCCTCTAGACAAATCACAGATTTTCCTTGAAGTCAGCAGGGGTGAAAGGCAGGTTGTCTTCATAAAAGCATTCTTAGGAGCATCTTGTGCCATTTTCATGAACGACTATATTCATGTAACAAAAACTAACTCAGCTACCCAGGCACAAATTTTCTTATTGTACACCATAACCAGGCTTGGACAGGAGAGATTGCAAGAATGCAGCTGGCTATAGAAAGAGCTCCTGGTTTACATAATAAAGATGAAGTAATTAATATGTTAAAATGAGCTAGATTAATTATAATTTGCCTGCATATAAATAATTTTCTTTCATTGCTTCCATGGGAACAAAATTTATGATAATTTATTTTATTGAATGTGAAGCAGATGATGGATTTCTGTTGCAGAGATTTCAGCAGAGATCTGTCCTGCCAAACTTTCTGCATTCAGCACATCCATTTCTTTTGAGCAAGACAAACTGAAAGACATCTATACAGATTCATCTATAAGAACCAGAAACTGAGTTCAGTGATATAGCTGTATACATCCATCCGAAAAACAACGTTCTTGTCCAAATGAAGTCCAAACTTATCTGCTTTTGAATTGATATCCCTCCCTTCCTGTTCTCTCCCTGAAAACACACAGTGCCTATATGTCATTTTTCTTAGAGGAATGTCTTTTTTGTCAGGTGCTTTACTGGAAAGTCACACATTTAGATGCCAGTGAATTTTCAGGGCAGGAGTGTTTTAAATATGCAGCAGAGACACATGTATGCTTCCCTTCCCACCTCCCCCCCACCTCTTCCCCCTCAGTTTTTGTAGTTTAAGCAAACTAGTTAATTCTGAAAGTTATAATGGAGGAAAATAAAATGACCACCCTTAAAGTTCTGGTACACTGGCTCCCTAGTGCAAACCACATAAAAAAGTCCACCAAGTGAAAGCCTGTCAACCCTGTCAAATCGAAGGCTACAGCTAGCCAGTCACCAAGCCCTGAATAAAGGGCTCTTCAGAACTAAACTTTTATTCAATCTTTATTTCTTTGTTGATATCATAAAGCTTTCTGAGGGTTTCCATAGTAACAAGTGAGTTAATTTTTGTATTTTTTTTGTATTTTAAAGCTTTTTAATGCATTTAATACACAGAAATGGTGGGATAGTTGGCATGGAATACTGTTTCTGCTTTCCTGGTAAAATTCGATAACAGCAGGGTAAAATATATTATGTTTTCAATGAAATGGAGATTTATTCTCCCTCCTCTGCAAGAAAATTAAAAAAAACTTTACAGTTTACTTACATCTTTGGTTTCTGCGCTTGCTCTTGTACATAGTCATTCTGAAGAAATTCCACTTTCTATGAAATAACTGCCTGGATCACAGACAAAAGAGATCGTGCTTCTGCTTTGCAGCGAGACAGTTGCTCACTGACAGAGGGTAACCAGCAATCTCTCAGAGAAAGGCAGGGTAATACCATTCTCCTAAAATCCAGGGGAGATGTTGCTGGCTCTAACTATTTTCTCTATTACAAATCTCAGAGAGAAAGCATATTTATTTTCATATTTTTTCCAAAATAATTTTATACCAGCTAATAAAATCCAGAAAACATAAGGAATCATGTAATAAGGCAAAGTGGGGTAATGTGCTATTCAATGGTCTGAAATCAAGATTCCTTGAAAAATCCCTGACATAACCAAAATTGTATAAATGAGTTCATAAACTAATAAAAACTAACTTTTCATTGAGAGGTCTTAGAGTTATGCATATGAGGACATTAAAATATTTTGGGCTACATTTTCAAGGAAAATTACTATTAAAAGAAAATTAACATGTTAATCAATTAAATCCTGACTGCGGGTCTGAGCTCATGAATAGGGTATTCAGGAAATAACATATAACAGGCAATTAATCTTTTTCATATGTTTACTTCTGCATTACCCTTCAATGATTTAATTTGGGGAAGGTTATTTAAGCAACATTCTGCTGATGGCTCATTTTTAAAGCGGCTCCATTTTCCGCTAGTCTGTTGAATCACAAGGTCATGGAGAAAAAGTGGCAGCATTGTATGATCTTCCACACGTATCACCATTTCAAAGAATCCAGATATCTTCCTAATGGGAGCAGGGGAAAGGGGAAGACATTTTTGCCATGCTGGGGAGATAACATTCAAGAAGATGCCAGTAGCAGTTATGGAGCTGACAAGAAGTGGAAATTCCAGGTCATTCAGCAATAAATCTACCTTTAATAAAATTGTGTGAAAGTATTTCTTAATGTTTTAGGAAAATCATATTTTGAGATATTGATCCCAGATACCACAAACACAGAAGTGCTGAAGGAATAGAGCCAAAGTATAGTGACTAAAATGTCTAAAAACCTGATAATAATACACTTGCTGCTGCTTAAAATGCATAATTAGACAGCAGCTCTCTAAACTACTCAAAAAAATCAAAAGCTAACATCTTTGGCTTGCATAAAAAACAATAACATCTGGTATCTATGGATCATTCATGTTTCAGTCAAAGACATGAACAATTTGCAATATTCATCGAAAAATATTGGCTTACAGTTATTTTCCTAATGAGAAACAATTAAAAGAAATTAAAAGGAATGTCTCTCTCAGTCTGCCTACCCTAAATTTATAGTTTTTCTATCTTTTTTCCCTCTCAGATATATCAGTATATTTTTATATCTCCAGTATAGTCATGTGTAGCTTTGTGCACCATTTAATTCTCCTTTCAGTTGTTCAGTATTCATATATACTCACATTGACACACCTCTAGCTACTGAAGTGAAATCTTTACTTTATACTGGCTCTATTAATCTGATTTCCTCCTGTCAAAATCTGACCACATATCTTTTCATTTGCTTTGGATTTGTATCAGCAAAGCTGAGGATAAAGTGTAGCCTGAAGAAAGTAAAAGCAATGGATAATTTTTTTAGATTTCTTTAGTATTTCATCTAGAGTCATCTCAAAATGACACAGTTGAAATTACACCATATCTATTGTTGAGGTCAGCAGAAAGGTGGGAAATTGCAAAGCATATCAAAAGTGAGAAGAAGGAAAAAAATTAGGATAATTATTCACTGTTAAGCATATCTGAAGAAAAAATATAGAAAGACCTGCAGGCCTTATATTCAAATAGCATTGTGCTATTGGAGTCAATATTTTTACAGCAATTTATATGAGCTGATGGTAATTCCACAGTTGTCCTACTCTATTTTTCCTCTGAGTTAATTTGCAGTGGAATCATGTCTGTGATCTGACTTAGACTACAGAGATCTGTGGTCTCCCTTTAAATTTGATGCTTCATGTAGCAATCTCTTCTTGCTCTTTTCCTTCTTCTACCTGAAGGCTCTCATCCATATTATTCAGTTCAAATTTTTCTTCTTTCATTGATTTGGCAAGATGTCTTCAATCTTTTTTCTCAGCCCATGTAAACTCAGTTCTCTTTCTTATCATTAATATCTATTTTTTTCCCGGTTCTTGTAATGTATTTAATGTAGTCATTTATTACTAACTTTCCATATTATATTATGCATAGCACATGCAACAACATATGTATTGTTTCCATTGATCTTTCATGCATTATTCTATTACAACCACATATTTTCTCGGCAGTATCTTGACAACAGTATAATATAAAAAAATAAACTAAATGTAAATTTCATGGGATAAGGATTAATTTATTTTAAGTCAATGATCCCTGAAAGCACAGCCTTTATTAGTTTTTCTTTGTGCTAATTGTAACTCTGATTCTTTAGTCAGTGAAATGCATTTGCTAAAAATAACATATATACACTTTGTCTGGTGAATCATTCTAGGTCTCTTCATAAAAAAATATTGCAAGAAAAAACCAAAACTTGAAGGTGCTAGTTAGCTTTGAGTGGGCACAGCTGCCTGCTGTTTCTCTGTGCTACTGTTTTCTGCTAGGAGAGTTTAAAATTCACTTTCACACTATTACAGCTTGAAAAAAGTCAGAATCTTGCATATGGCCAGTTAAATGCTGCAAGCTTAGTGAGGTGAGAAGAAATGAACGTAATCTCTCAGCAACAAAGATCACTTGGTCATGTGAAGCTTATTACTTTTCTACAAGCATACATCTTAAATTATTTCAACAGTTTGAAATGTTCTTAAAACAGTCTGTTGGAATGAATTTTTTCAGTCCTTGTTGGTGGTAACAGAAATAATAATGTCCACATCTGCACATCCTCCTCTGCACATCTCCCCTCCCTTTTCTCTCCTGACCATCCTACTGCTCCCAATAAGAAGTTTTTCTTTGACTGCTACAATAAATTTCTCAAACTCTCTTTTAAGAAGAGAAAAAGGAAAAAGTGTAGATATTGTAAAAATATAATTGTTAACATGAATGTCACATATTACTGTATAATAAACACTGCCTTGGTTGTACCCTCAATTTTATTTTACAGGGAGAACAGATCTTAGACAAGAAAAGAAAATGGAGGAAGCTTAAAGTATGTTCTGTCTTTCATTGTTTAATTTAATGCACCCAAAGAGTCTTCTTAGATAATAGTCTTTTCTAGTTTCCACTATGGTTATTTTTATGATGTCAACTAAGAAAATATTACATCTATGAATATGAATTAGAGTTTTTTTTAAAATAAAAGATATGTATAAGGATCAACATTTAACTTCTTCCAAGTAATAACCACTCCTTGACACAATTGGTGACGTATTAAAATCATATATGCACACATTTCACTAGTATATATTTGGATAATTATCAGATGATCATGTTTTTCAACATGGTGTAATATTATATAAATAAAATTCACTTTACCAAGAAATGTCACTTATCTATTAAGGCAGGTGTGTGATAAACTATTATGTTTATGGTGTAATGAGGATAGAGATTAAAATATTGGCCAAACCATACCCTGCCTAAAACTGTAAAATACGGCACAAGCTGTGGCAGGTTGAATAAGAAAGAGTAAAATTTGTATGTCAAACACCTACATCTGTAAGTTAGAATCAACGAGTTCCATAAGTTGAATAAGTTCTCCATTCAGAGATGACAAAGCTGGCTAGAATTCCTGAAATGGATCAGAAATGAAGACTAAGGAGAGTGCCAAAAAACAAAAAGGTTTATTAAAATGTTACCTGTAGATTAAGGGGTTCAATTCAGGTGTTTAAACATACATGCTTGGCACTACTTTGATGATTTATGCCATCTGAGACATTCAGAGAGTGCCAGAAAATATGGCATAGCACCTGTGGGAAAACTACCACCTTCTGGAGCAACTTGTTGAAGCCAAAGCCATTTTATGTGGCTCTAAGCAAATTTTTAGGCAATTGAATCCTATGCAAAGAGTTTTATATTCAAACCTCCCTCTGATAACTGTCATTATACTCTACCTTTTTTATACTTACTGTCAGTGTTTCAAAATGGTCCCAACTTGAGTTCTCAAGTCTTGACCCTGCAAGATTATGATTGACTGCAGAACGAATTATGTAGAAAGAGAAAATGATTATGACTGAGAATTTGGGTGTACTCAAAGAGGCTGCTATTAGTACACAGTCCACAGCTGTCTGTATCAAGAAATTGTGTGAATAAAAGAGAAAGTATCATAATACTTTCAAATCAGCAATACTTCCCTTTACTGAAGACAAAAAGCCTGTCAAAGTGTTTTAAAAGCCTTCCTTTAGTTCAGGTGATTTTTTGCTTTGACCAAGTGTTTGTATCCAGAACAATATACAGTTTGCAAGATTTCATGAAAACCTCATGTATTCATCAATGGCTGCATGAGAATGAATTTGCTACATTCACAGCATTTCCATCGTCTAGCAATTTAGGAAAAAAAATCAGAAAAAAATTTTGCTTTTCTGGAGCTGTTGGATTTTCAGAAAACTCTTTGATGTTTCTTGTCTCTATTGTCTTCTACTTTTCTGATGACTTGTTTTACCCCGAGATTAACTCAGTTGGTTAGAGCATATAACACCAAGGTTTTTTGATCCCTGGATTGGCCATTCACTTAAGAGTCAGACTCGATAATCCTTGTGGGTTCCTTCCAACTCAAAATATCCTGTGAAATTCCACTTTTCTTCAGCACTATCAGACAGCAATGACACTTCACCACAAAAAATTCTTTTTGAGATAGCCCGAGAAAGATCCTAGGATACTGGTCTTACTTTCACCATGGGCAATTTTCTTCAGTGAAACTTTTTCACTAGAATTTCATTTTTCTCATTGTTATACTAGCTATACTAGCTAGTATACTAGCTAGTATACACTAGCTATACATTGTTATACTAGACTATATCTTTAGTCTTTAAGAAATTTACTGTAAAACTTCCCTTGTTATACTGAGGCCTTTGTATCAGATGTCACTATTAGCATTAAACCGTATGATCACAGAGGTATGAAACAAGGCCTGACATCATCTTTCTCAAGTAGGAACCCAAACTGGCTCTTCCTGCTGTCCCTTGTCCAGTTCTCAGCAGGTTCTCATTCCTCCAAAAAGAGTTTTAGAAATACATTTGGATATTTTTCTGTGACTAACAATTTCCAAAGTTTAAAGTGCCACTTCCTACAAATGTAAGGTTGGAATCAATTTCTGTACATCTGAAAGTAAAATTGTTATCTATTAGTAAAGAGAGACATTTCAAAGAGGGACAAAAGGTTAGGTAAAAATCCCAAATCAACTAAGTAGAAGTGCTTTATAACCGTCCTTGAATGCATGAAAGTTTGACACACAAAAAAGCCGTGAAGAAGCCTGTCTGTCCTCTGTCTCTGGATGTTAGAACAGCCAGGGGTATAGACTGTAGTAACAAAGGTTTAATTAGTTGTTTGCAAACCAACTTTGTTACTGGTAAATGAAGCTATCTGTTTCATAAGAAATGCTAAAGGATTTTATAATAGGTTAAGAATCTTAGAGAGGAGCCTACCTAGGAGGAGTCTACCTAGGAGGTACAAGATGACATCTAGTAGGTTTTTTCAAGCCTTATTTCTGATCTCATATGCCCAGATTATCAATATCAATATCAATTGTTGTAAGATTCAGCACTAGAGAAGATTTGGTCCATGTTAGTCTTTCAGCCTGCCCAATGTTAATGGAGCATTTCAGGCAGGTAGAGACTAGTATGACATGGGTTTGACACCAAAAATTGTGAAGCATACAATGTCCTGTACCTACTTTGAAGGAATCCTGAAAGACCAATCTCTGCTTCTGACAGTGGAGCGTCTTATTCAACTGGGAATAAATGAGACCACCTGTGGTTGAATCCTGCTCTGTGTCTTTCAAGTTACAAGCACTGGTCTGATAACTCAGGCACCTATAGGTACACATGAGTACCTGTTAGAATTGCACTGTGTCCTCAATTACATTTGGATAGCTTCCAAAAATTCAGAGGAACTACAATACATGGATATGCTGTAAGCATGAACTTTCCACTTTGTAATTCAGAATGATGATTTTGCACAATGAGTTGCTCCACAACATTCTCTCCAGTTCCGAGGACTGACAGGGGTTCTAGAATAATTTGATACTTTCACAGCTTTACCTCCCTCCTTATTGATCATACTATCTTATATAACCCTTAAGTGAAGGGCCAATTCTGTCATGTTCCCTGTTCCAAGAAACAAGTAATACAGTTATGAATGCCTGATAGTTCTTCATTTTCTCGAAAAAGTACCAGGTATAATAAAATATTCCTCTGTTAAACATCTGAAAAAAACAGCTAAACTTCAGGCTCAGAGTTAGATATTCTATATGGCAGTTTCTACAGTCAAAAAACACACTTCCTTTCTGCTTTGGCAAGTGGAAAAAGTAGCAAATCAATATCAGATGAATGCCATTCTGACTCCTTTCATTTGCTTTACACCTTCGTTAGGATCTAAGCATATTCATCCTGTTAAATGGGCTTCTTTCCTAAGCCATCTCAGTTCTTGACAGATTTGTTCTTGGCTAGTTTCCTTTAGGTTTTGAGCAATTTCAATATTTGTTTTGTTTTTCCTAAGTCCTGACTTCTTTTCATCTCATCTTTAATTTTATTTTAGCCAGGTTTTAGCTAACTCTAACAGGTTTAAATTTGTTCTTCTACATGCTTCGGTTGCTAGTTTGGCTGGGACATTTCATCATCTTTTTTCATCTTGAGGTTGTCAGCATCCAGCAACAATGTTTTGTTACTTTCACTTAGTTGCTTTCAATTTCTAAACACCTGTTTAACAACTGAGACAGTCTTAAGAGACTGTTCTGCTTCAAATTTCTCAGATTATGGTACTAAAACTTACTTCCTTTCTGTTAAAAAGAGTTAGGTTTGTGTCCCAATTTTTTCTCCAAATTTAAACCAAGGTTTCACAAAAAATTGTATTTTCTTCAAGATTTACATTAATATAGTTCAGAATGCAAATAATGTATAAAGAGGTGGTCTCAGTTTTTCTGATCATTTAGTTATATCTTAATAATTCAATTTATGAGCCATAATATCAATAAAGCTTCCCTATATTTTATCTTACAGTAATCCTTTAAAGGATCATAATCTTTAATGTATTGCACAATATACAAAAGTTAGAATTCACAGAATTTCCTAAATAGAGCACAAACCCAATCTTGAAATTGGAAACAATGAAAAGAAAAATGGCTATCAGATTTATGGTAAAAAAATTATCTGTGCTAATAACTAGCACACTAAGAATTCAATTAGATCTTTGAAACAATTCCTAATGTGCCTAGAATTAGCATTTCAAAATGTAATACTTTTTATCTAGTTGGTAATTTTTTAAATTCTAGTGGAAAACTGTCAGAAAGATACCAAATATTAGTAATTTTTCTTTCTGGCATGACCCTGTAGCAGGCACCAGTTTCCATCATCTCAGAGCTGGTAAATATTCAGGATACTGCAAATATAAAAGAGCAGACAAATACCAGATATGGAGCCAAATCAGATGTGCTGAATTAAAAAATATTTAGGCTTTTAACACACTAGCAAGTGCTTAATTGTGGATTTAGTACAAAATGTTCACGCATATTTCTAGAGAAACAAAGTGCTGAATATCAGTGAGTTTTCATGAGAGATTTAAGAAAGATCTTTCTTTAAGAAAGATCCTGATTCTGCTTAAGTTACAAAATCATTCCACTTCAATATAGAGAGTTCTTTTTAATGGGAATTACACCACAGTGCCATATTCTACAAATAGATGATATCCATTTCAATTTGATTAGACTGACATGTAATTAAATGCTGCCCTGTTTTCCTTTTCACATTGGTTTTAATTATCACACTGATAAAACACTTCAGCGTACCAAATTTAATGGGACAAATTTTCAGAACAGAATCCACTCTTGCATAACCCAAGAATATTGCAAAAATTCATGTACTTTGGTTCTCCTTAAGGGTTAAGAAGTACTTGAATATATCAAGTTTTGCAGGCATAGTCATTTGAAGAAACCATTTGCTATCATCACCATTGCAGTATGAGATCATACTTTGAAGTTTTCATATGTTTATTGAAACAGCTTTAACACACATTCAAAATGCATTCTCAGTTCTTCAGTCTGTTGAACGTTGTCTCCCTTTGTGTCCAAAACAGAACAGGGAGAAGTTGAGAAAGAGCCTCTTGTAAAAAACCGAGGCCCTTAAAATGTCAATTTAGGGCTCAGAAGAATGTAAACTGATTATGTTTTATGTCACAGTCAATGAACAGTTGCTGCTTCAACCTTACATTTCAGACTAAGGCTTTTATAACAATAATCAAGAGAAAGCTAGAAATGTTCTGCTTTCTTTTCTCATTGTATGGGATCCTTCTTTCTCGATGTGTGGGACTCAGGACAATTTTAGTCATAATCAATCAGTGCAATACCTGGCTTGAGAGGGAGAATAAGGCCTTTAAAAGAGATGAAAAGTAGAAAAGATTGATTTTTGGAATAATGGAAAAGCTATATTTTAGCAATTCACCACCAGACCATGCTAAAGGATGCACTATTGGCATACATACAACAACATTCTTTGAATTACAGGGATGTGCAAAAATACCAGAATGACTCCAACTTCACAACTGCTCCTACTTTTTGTTGTGGTTTTTTTTTATTTTAAGGGTTTGTGAGCATGTTTCTAGGTGGGGTTGCAAGGTGAGGAAAGTGCTAACAAGAGGTTGTTACATTAAAATTATTAATGCATCTGATTTAATGTCTTAACTAGATTAGCATATGGCTGGGGAGGAGACATGTTTTCCCTGAATTCATGGGTTCCATTTTCAGAATATGCCAGCTATATTTCAACTTCTCTAAACATTACAACTGCTTCAAAGATAATTTCTGAGACAATGGTATCCTACAGAGAAACAAGATTTTTTTTGCTATGCTTATAGCAAGGTGAATTATTTCAGTTTGTTTTAAACTCAAATCAAGACTGGTATTGTAACATGATAGTGCTAAGTAGCATTTGACAGTTTTTCACTGAAATGCTTTAAATATTGGAAAGGATATGAAACACTTAAAACACATTTTGCATTTAAAAAACCCTGCCTGTTAACTAGAAACCCAACATTTTACAGAAATTTTAAAAAATCATCAATAGTTAAAAAGAGCCTCAGAATATGTTTTTTTGCATGATAAAGTACTTCCAAATCAAACATTCTCTAGTGAGGAATGTTTCAAAATCAGAGGAAGAGGAAATTGGAAAGACTAGTACTTTTAACCTTGAGGTTTTATTACTACTTTTACTATTATAAGATTATACTGTGAATTCACTGCTAAAAATGCACACAGCAAGTCTTCAGTATTCAAATCCAGAAAACAGAAGTATGTTCTCAATGACCTGATAATGACTTAAAAAGACATGTCTGTACAGTAGAGAATATAAAGAATGCTTTTTTCCACTTGTGGACTTAGCAGGAAAAATGCTTTCTTACTAAGGTAAAGAGTTAAGAAACTGAGCAAAAATGTGAAACCAAGGCATGAAAGCTGCTTTATTAAACTCTAGTCTAAAATTGTAGGCAATGACAAACTCAGGTGCCAAGTTTTCTGTTCCCTGTTCTGTGGCACCTTGGAAAGGTAAAATAATTTCTGCTAGCATGAGAATAGCAGCTTCTGTTCAAAGACACCCAAACCATAGGGATATCCATAGCAATTTTTGAAAAATCTGGCCCCGGATCACTACCATACTTGAAAATATCTGTCCTTGGTTCAGCTACACTAGATGAAACATATTTATATTTTTAAATGAAGTTTGGTTTACAGATAAGCAAAAAAACCCAAACCTCTGTGATGTTGCAGCAAAATAAGAGAGGGATTTAAGAAAGGCTACTACTCACCATCTATCTCTAGACTGAAATTCCTGCTCATGTCTTAGAGTATAAAAGGTTTAGCAAATTATTTTGAAACTAATATTCACAGGATCCAGTTTAACTGACATTGCACTGAACATGTAGGTCCCTCCTGCCATTACTGAAAGAGCAAGGTGGCTTCAGAAGCTTGCACAAGGTTGGTCATAAATATTGGCTATGTTGACATCTAAACCATAAGGATAAGTAAAGTTCCAATTCCTCTCAAAAAGGGTTTCTTTCCTCCTGCAAAGCAATTATTTAGAGGAAGAGGTATTACATAAAAATTAGATAAAAATGAGAACCTTTGTACTGAAGTATGACAAAAACATTAGACTTTGTGGGAGGCTAATTGAAATCAGACAAAACCTTAATAGACCAGCTTTTTCTTACACAAAAAATTGGTGTGAATAGTCCACATTTTACAATGAGTCCAAATCATTCATTTAAGGCCACTTACACATTATTGTTTACAATGTAGACCCCAGCCAGAGCAGACTCAATTTACTTTTTGTCACACGAAAACCAGTACCATGTAATTTTGCTGTCTTATAAATCCAGTATCAGGGCTGTTCCACTTACAAAAATAAAGTGATGAGTCCTGAATATTATTTATTCTGGAGGGATACTATATTTATGACCCAAATATTTTAGAAAATGAGGTTTGGAGAGTAAATGTCCTGCTGTACTTGGAATCAAATGCTAATAAAAAAGAACATGAGAATATTTTGATTTGCTTTTCTGACTGGCATTAACCTAGTTGGAGTCACCTTTCTTGGTGGTTTGACAATTTAACTATGGTTTCAATGGCTTCATCTGAGTGAAGGACTTGGTAGTGTTAGATTTACAGTTGAACTTGATGATGTTAAAGGTCTTTTTCAAACTAAATGATTCTGTGATTTGCTGATTCTATGGCTAAATGGAAATCAATAATTATGCTTTCATATTTTCCCAGAGAAGCAGCAGATTGATTGAACCTCACAAAGACTTATAGCTGCTTGGAAAAGGCAAAACAGAAAAACTACAAGATCATGTCAAGCATATGATGAACTCATATTTGTCCACCTTTAATGTAAAACATGAATAATGAAAACTATGACTGACATTTTCAGTAAGTTCCAGTAAATGCAAAAATAAACCCATGTGAAAAACTGAGGTAGAGTTAACTGATATAAACAATTATTGCAGAAAAGCCAAGAGCTTTTTTGACAAATTTTCCAAGAAAATGCAGATCAGTGCTACAAATGCCACAGTAATAGAACATGTGACAATTATTCTTAAAGAGATTAAGATTTTTAAATAGTCTAGCAAGATGCAGTTCTATTCAGCAACACTCATTGAAGCTAATAAATTTTAGTGAAATAGTTTTTCAAATGTTAATATAGGAGTTGGTTCTGAATACTATCAAATTAACAACCTTTAAAACACCTGACTTTGGGGAAGTGGAAATAGGATTATATTTCTTAAAATTTATCATACAGGAAGCAACCAGTGAGGTTCAAGAATGTAGTATTTTTTATTAATTGATTCAATATGAAGAAAATAATAAAATTTTCAGCTGTTGTAAATTAGAGGTTATTATATGACTTAGTTGCCTGTATTCACAGATGACTGAGTTTCATGGTGTGGGAGGTTCTATGTTATGCAGAATAAATCCAGGGAAATCATCAAGATTATTTTAATTTAAATTAACTGAACGTTTGTCTCACAATTCTTGATTTTCCAATTCAGTGAACTTCATAGCCTGATCTTTCCAAAACAGGAATTTGATCTGTAATTGATATTTCTGGCTAAAGATACGACTAATCATGCCATTTACCTGTCCAATCTTTTCTTTTTTGATAAGATCATCGTATTGGAAGTGTTCTTGAAATCTTCAGTGGGCTTAATAATTCTAAGGATGATTGAACTACAATATATTAATGTGTAGCCCTTCAGGAAAATGTGGAAACATAGGTGTCTAAGTTTAAACAAGGAAGTTTTTAGGAATTTCCTTAGTAATTGCATCTATAAAGTGATCTACCTCTAAATGACAATCTAGGATCTGTCCTAAGACACTAGCAGATATAGAGCATCACATGTTATACAAAATAAAATACTTTAGAGGAAAGCAGAATTAACTGGTCTTAATGATAAATATAGCTTTTAAAGTTCAATTCATAATGCAGGCGTATTTTCTCGCCTTGTAGACTTACAGACAATTTAAAAGAAGTTTTTAGCATTTGAAAAGAAATTACACATATTGAAACATCATCATCACAGCTTATTCTACAGTGAGATTGCTCCATGCCACCTGAAAGAAATTGTCATAGCATTTTAAAGTCTCACCTCATTAGAAGTCTCAGCAGTATTTCATAACACTTCGATTTAAAAATACAGCAATTTAAAAGAAATGCATGATTTTTTCTACTAAAGCACCATTAAAACCCAAAAAATCCCAACAACCTGAACAGGTAAAGTAGTCAATCTCTCCTAGTAAATGTTCAGTAATTTAAATAAATGGATACTTTATTAAATAAAATTTATCTTTATTTTTATATCCAAGTATCAGAACCATATGCTATCCCAAAAGTTACAGGTTTTTCTGCCAGGTTCCAAACTTCCTTTCAAACTCAATTCTACATGTTAGTTGGACCTAATCTGTAAAAAAAGTGGAAGAAACAGAGAGATAACCTATGCTAAATTTGGACCACCCTATCTTGTGTGCACTTGATTTGTATAACTTACAAAAAGAAGGTATAGGACATAGGTGTAATATCCTCATTTAACCTTTTATCTTAAAGTGATCATTGTGAATGAATGAACAACTTCCTATACACAAGTGGATGTAAGATTCAAAAGATGGTTCAACACTTATATGGAAAATGGGAATGTATTTGGAATGGAGACATGAATTGTAAATCAAAACTCAGTCATGACCAAGATGATAGTGTTGTTACCTTAAATTTTAAGTTCTTTACATTGAGAAATTGCAGACCATTAGAGAAATTATCGCCGAGATATTCGTAATAACCTATCCAAATAAGCAATTACTTGCACTCCAGTGAGACTCAAAATCTGTAATATGAGACACTATACCTCTGATCATATTAATAACACATCAACCAAATCAACCAAAGGAAAGTAAGATGAACGGTGATTTTTCTCCAAATAATAGGCAGTCTAAATTTGTCTAAACGTGACAAACACAGTTTGTTTTGCACCTACACAAAAGAGATAATGACACTGCATCAATGCACACGAGTGATGGGACAGACTCAGCATGAGGGTTTTAAAACAAGGCAGAGGGGATGGCCTTCAGCTATGGCCCTTTGGCCTAAGGAAAAACTTAAAAATAATAAAATATTTAAACTTTTATCTCCAGACTCTTTCTGAGAGGACCAGTTCAGTCTCACAACTTTGTCTCCAATGCCATCTGCTGACACGAGCTTCCATTGCAACTCCAAAAGCAAAAGTTTGTTTCAGAAGTGAATTCTGGTGAGTTTTGCGCCTGCAGTAGTTGATGTTACCTGAAATTTCTTTTCAGAATTATAATTGTGATCAATTTCACTTGCTTTTTAAAATTTTATGTGGTTCTTTTTGGACACGTGGGGATTTCAGTAGAGCTACTTGTCTATATTGCCATCATACATTAAAAATGAAGATATTTAGAGGATTCTGATTTTTCTTATTGCATTCAAATGAGGAAAAAGAGCAGCTATCTGAAAATCTTCAGACTGCATTATAAACTAAAGTAGACCTTAATTTATAATAGGGAAAAAAATAATTCTCTACGGTATGGATACAGTATGATTAGGTTGCTTATATTTAAACGAATATGACCAAATTATGCTCTGAAGCTGTAATTTGACATTTTAATTGTTGGCTCTGATCTGCTGTTTTTTAGTTAAGCTACTTCTTGCCTCCTTGAAAACCTTTTACACCCAAAGAAGATCTTGCCTTTTAATCACACTTCAGTTGAAGAGGTCTACCTCACAGTGGGAGGGGGTAAAAATGCAAACATTGAATTTTCCAGCAAGAAAAAGTTGGGTAACACATACTGGAAAAATAGAGGCATTAGGACAAATAGAAACATTGGAAAAAAACAGTAAATATATTATTCTTGTTCAAACTCTGAGGCAGCTCACCAGAATTTTTACATTGATCTGATTTTTATTTGCTTACTCATGAGACTCTAAAAGAGGAATCAGAGTCCTTATGGGTATTTTCTCCTTTCACCCTCTTTCTACATTGTTGCATCACTTCCCCTTTCCTTTTGCTGTCTTCCCATCACAGAAAAATGAAGAAACCTTGCCATCTGGTGGTCAATGGTAGTTACTAGTCCAACAAACCAAAACATGAAACAGGCTGCATAAACTACACTGGTCACCATAGAGAGATCTGCAAATTCAGTGAATTTAAGGAAGAAAACCCAGAACAGAACAAAATTTTTAAGCTTAAAGAAACTGTCATACGTTTTTACTTATTTTCCAGAGATTATAATACAAAGGTCTCAGAACAAGAATGATAAGAACAAATAAGATATGGTGTGTGAGCTGTATTTTTTTTTAAAGTCATCTGACGAGCTCTCTTAACCTCTGGAGATACAGCAAATATTTTCTTTTGACAAATAGCTGACATTTGCTAAGCAATCCTATCATCAATTCACACAACTTCATAGTATAGTAACTGTGGTAGAAGTGGACCAAGGGTTGGACTTGGTGATCTCAGAGGTCCATTCCAACCCATCTGATCCTATGATTCTATGATTCATCAAAAATGTAGACTTAGATGAGTTACAAAAACTTGTTAAAGCTGCTATGGATCAGAAAAGTAGCTGTTTTCATATTAGCTAAAACCCCAAACATGTGAAATGTTTAAAAGTTATGACTTCCACAAGGAACACAGAGGAAAAAGGCAGAATATTTTCTGCCAGGTGCTTCTCAGAAGATGCAAACAAGTGGTAGTGGCTACCTTTCTGCCTTAAGGGAGGTACCCAAGGAGAAAAAAATCTCCAGATATTACACACCTAATCAAGCAGCTCCTTTGTCTGCCTTTTCACGTGTCACAGTGAACAGATAAAAAGGTCATATCAAAAAAAGTTCAGTCAAAGTTATTTTTCTAATTTATGCAGTCAGACAGTATTATATTCCCCTGACCATGTATAATACAAAAGACTTAAATTGTGATTCCTTTGACTTATACATAGACTTGACTGACTTGTAAAGGACCAGTTAGATCTTTTTTGCTTGAACATCAGGTTGTCTCCACTGCTATGATCTTCTGATGTTTTTCTCCAAGTCTTGCAACAAATTCAGCAGGGGTCTGCACACAAACGCCTGAGCTAATGTCACCATTCTGTTAATTAAGAAAAATTCTCAAAAAATCTTATTCTTTATGTGCTCTTCTAATGAAAAGCTCTCATGCAAGGCCCTGAAATAATGAAGCTTAATGGCAGTGATATGTGCTCTGGAACTTCTGGATGTTGAAAACCTATGGAGAGTACTTGAAAATAAGACCCACTTAGGACTTTTCTCTTGCACCAAAGACTAACTATCATGGAATAGCCCGTGTCAATAAAAATGAACACTTTTATTCCAAAACAAGGTAGTTGCAACCAGAGTACTTATAAAAATGGTCCTTAACTCAAGCTTTTTTCCAAATTATGTCTTAGTGTTGCCAGATAAGATGGTAGACTCAAGCCTAAATCATCCCAAGATGATTCTAAAAATGTATGCTCTAGATAGTTGAGGTCCTGAGCCTGGGACCATTCCCCAGTTCAGTTCAATTACTTTCAGGTGTGGCCAAACATTTTTACCTCCAGATTATAGCAGTGGCCTTAGATCTGAATCCTGAGTGGAAACAGTTATGAATGATTTTATTATTTATAACAAGCGCATTATAGTCTTTTATTATAATGAAGTTTTTGTCTCAAAAAAAAAAGAAAATAAAAATCATCTACTTGAAGAAGAGAAAAAAGATGAGAATTTCTTGAGGAGAATTCAATAGAATTTAAATTTTATTGAAGGAAGAAAAGAAAAATATGTGTGGTATGGTTCAAATGGTTCTGAAAAGGACTTTTTTTTTCCTGGTTCTATTTCTATTTCTGTTTCTGTAGGAATAGGACATTTCTATAAAATTAGGACAAGAAAGCCTGCATATTCTGTTCAGGTGATTAAAAAAACCATGAAAACTGTGTATTTATTAAGGACAGAGAACTTCAACGTTGTTCACAAATGAAAAGGTACATTGCCAGGAAAACATTCAAATACAATGAAACCAAGATCCATTCTACCCTACCTGGAGGCAATGGTACACAGAGTAAGACAGTAAATTTATTTCTGGGAAATTTTCATGATTCATGAAATTTCTGTTTTAAAATTAAAATCATAGAGTTGAAATTGAAGTAGAGGCAATTTATTTGCAATCAAAGGAAGCCATCACCACAATGAAGTTAGTCACATATAAGAATAAGGATTATATTTGAGTTGAGGATTTAATTTAATATCTAACCTAACAATTAGTTTCTTTGTATAAATATTAAGAATTACATAGACTGAATCTAGACAGCCATATTCAAGCCTCAAAACCTGTTCCACCTGTTCCATTAGTAACATATCTGAAGAATTCATTTGAAAGCTGTGACGCTTAATTTTTTAAGAAAAAAGGAAGATACTAACAACCATACATAGAAATACACGTAGAAATATATTTCCTTATCACTCATTATCATTGTTGTCTGCATATAAAAAACTGCTGGTTGATACTGTCTGTACCCTTCAGACTATGTCCCTGTGGTTTGGCTAAAAACAGTTTATCAAAGGAAGTATTTAGCAAGAAGACAGCAAGTTCTGCCAGGCTTCTGCATGCCTGGACAGAGGTGTGAAGATGGAGTAGAAAAGAACTGAGTATGTCTCTGGGACAGTGCAGTCAGTCCTCTGCTTTACCTCACTGGAGCCCCAGGGACTCCAAGGAGCATCAGACACAGACCAAATTTGATTTTTCCTAAAGAACAGCTTAGTGCCTATTTATCATGAAAGATAAAGGATTTACAGTAGTCTATGACAGAAGTAGGGATCCAAAATCTCAGTTCAAGGCATGTGTTGTAACAAAGTCCTAAACATAGACAAGCTTAGGTCCCCAAGTTTTCATCTGAAAAAAATCTAATTGTAGGACAAAAATGAGCTCAAAAATGAGCACCAGATTTCCTCAATTGAATCATGAGGGTCATCATGAAAGCCATGGAACTTGCCTAGACTATGGTGCAAATAAAGACTCACAGCCTAGCTTGAAGACACCCTTTGATTATATACCTATATACACAATTATTCCTGTCAAGAAGTTGAGCAAAATTCATTATTTCCTCTAGTCTCAATGTATTTTAAGAAACTTTTATTCAAATACTATTTTCAGTAAATAAAAAACTATACTACAACATAAATAACTTCTAATTCTTTAAAAAGAACAGTTATGTCTTTCTTTTAGGCTAGGCAGAGTTTTACTTGCTGCTAAGAGAGAAAGTCTCCTAAAAGAAATGCATTTTAGGAAAGCTCAGAAAATTTTTCTGAATATTACATAAGAGGCAGTTACTTCAACATAGGGAAAGTAAAAGCTGAATTCTCATTGACTAGAAATGGTCTATTGGCTACCATTAAACATATGTGGCAAAATTATTTACCCTTGTTATGTAGTATATACTGCAGAAGTTAGCAGTATCTTACGAAATATTTGCAACTCACTTGGAGTAGCAGATGAAATTTGAATAAAACATGACTATTATAAACCTCTTTTGATTAAAACTGTATATGTTCTTTTTATAAAGTAAATTTATAATGCAGTTAAGACATCCAATCACTGAGAAGAAGGCAATTGGATAATATATAGTGAAACAATATAAAATACAATCACCAGAATGAATAACAAGTAGAGTATTTCCTTCTTCATTTAACAGCTTCTTCAAAGGAACCTTAACTATTTGGCTTTTATATGTATCTATGTCAACTGCAGGGTCCTTCTGTACCCAGATCTCCAAAATGCTCTTCAAGTACCTTCCAGCAATGATGCAGGGTGAATGTGTCCTATAGAGATTATCATTATGTATGGTATTGCACGAAGGTAGACCAAACACACAGAACTGCAAGCCTTTGTACAAAATAATTAAGTTTATGGCTGACAGGAGAGTAAAACTGAACAACTGAAAAAGAGTCAGCCATCAGACAGACAGTCATCTGACAGATCTTCATGTTTCCATCCATTCCATTCTCTGTAAAGCAATAACTCTGCAAGAATAATCACATAATTAAAAAAAAAAAGGTAAGATGAAAGCTTTTTTTTTTTTTTTTTCAGTTCTAGGGAACCCTTCTCTGGGTGTTTATGGTAGTCAAACTGTGATGTTGAGGTTCTTCCCAGTAAAAGACTTCTTCTCTTTTCTGTGAAGCCTCTGCTACTCTGAAAGAGGTAAAACTTCAGGACAAAGGGAAAGGCTTGTCTATTTTATTATGTTTTGATGGATGGAATCATAGGATGGTTTGTGTTGGAAAGGACCCAATGGTTTCTCTAGGTGTCTTGGGCAGGGACACCTTCCACTAGACCGGATTGCTCAAAGTCCCATTCAACCTGGCCTCAAACACTTCCAGGAATGGGGAATCCACAACTTCTCCAGGCATCCTGTTCCAGTGCCTCACCATCCTCACAGTAAAAAATTCTTAACATTTAACTTAAATTTTCCCTATTTCAGTTTAAAACTATTACACGTGGGCAGACAGGGTCACAGTTATAAATTCTGCTGAGCTGATTGAAATCAAGACATTTGTTCCTCCTTGTAGGAGATATCCTACATACATTTTAAATTTCATTGTAAAAGAACCTGAGGAAAGAATGAAAAGGATCCTTAGTATAGCTTATGGGTAAACTGTTGTACCCAGAACAGTGGGGGAAAACACAGTAAAAAACAAGAGAATACCAAATAACCAATGACTGGAGAGAGTAGTCAGCAATGCTTAAAAGGAATCTAATCAGAGAAAAAAAAAAATTCAGCTTTGTAAATATTATAATTAAGAGCTCACACATGCCCTGACTGGAGTTTGCTATGAAATTCACCCTGTCACAGAAAAGTGCTCTGGAACGTCAACTTTATTTTTAAAAAGAAATTGTCTGACTCATCTAACTGCAAAGGGCCAGCTAATAACACTCGGTTGACTTTTCAGAGAGCTTGAAACAATGGTTCTGATAGGGGCTAATTGCCTCGATCGCCACACACAGGGCTCTCTGAACCCACTGCTCTACAAGTTAATTATTTTTTAGTGTAAGACAAATACAGAATTCAGTGTGGAGAGAGTTCATTTTGCCATGGCTGGAAGCCAAACATCTGCTTCACTGCTCTGTTTTATCCTGTTATTTTCTTAGTTAGTTTTTTTCTTTTTCAACAAAATACTGCTTGAATTTTATTTCCTTTTTTTTTTTTTTTTTTTACCATTGTAAAAGAAAATAGGATTCAAAAACAAGTAGGGACAAATATCCATTTTTTAAACAGGGTGTAAGCAGAACAAGAAGTTCAGATTTGGCTACTACACAGCTCAGGAAACAGAGGAGATGTCAGAGTGGATCTGACTGAGATGCTGAGCCATTGAAGATCAATATAAATGTCTGCTTCCACATCACATACAGGTCAAGGAAGGAACACATCACGTAAGGGTAAAGCTGTCTGGTTTATAATAGTATGACTGTCTTGATGTTTTAAAGTTACGAAGAAAATTATTCCCATTTTGAATTTAAAAAGCGACCTCTGTTGTGTAATACATGACATGTCCTTGGGTGTTATACTTGAGTGCTGAAGACTTTGCACAGAGCATAAGTGTTTCCTACCATGGAACATCTTAGGTGTCTAGTACCCCTGAAAAATAGATCAATTCTTTGTGTAATTAGACAATAATTATTTTACCCTGACAGACTGTATTAAAAGAATTATGTTATCACATTAAATTTCAAACTCACTTCTAGATAAATTTGTAATAACTGATCTTTCATAGATTCCTTCTTAGGTCTGGGCTATCTTAACTGCTGAAGTTCCTCATACTTGGTAGTATGTTAGCAAATGTAGTTGAAGATTATATCAGATGGTGGCAGCAAAGGACCTTCCAATGTCTGGACTTCAGCGGTGTGTATCAAGCATACCCACTGCTCATTCCGTGTTTTGCTTTCAAGTATCACCTATGCTGAGGAGTAAACATTACACTGCATTTGTTTCAGCAAGAGCAAAAATAGCAAGCACATGGTTTATTGCTTGTTTCTCAGACAAAAAGCCCTGTTGAAATTGGGTGTAACGCACAGCACAGTAAAATAAAATAGGAAGAGAAGAAAAAAGGTAAATAAAAGCAAACAGTACACACAAGTAAATAAAAGAAGGAAAAAATAGCTCTGTAATTCCTTGGGTGTTTTTGTCTAGGTGTTAGAAGAAATTTAACACAGACTGAGGTAATAAGTATTATTTTCATAACTAACATTATTATCAGTATGTTTGACATAAAAATTATTGCACTGACAAAACAGGCAGGTCTCTTTTTGTGCACTTGCTAGGGCTCAGCTGCAAGTCAAGAATCAAATCTGAATCTAGAACCTGTAGGGCATGGGAGATTTTCATTATTTGTAGATGAGATTTCATAGTTTAAGAGGCTGAAGATGGATGGCCCTGTTCAGTACCGTTGCTCTGCATTATGCTACAGGTTCACAACTGCAGGCAAATAATTAACAGCAAGGTCAGATATTGCCTAGGAGAGACTTGAAAATGGATTCAGGAGAAGAGAAAATGTAAAGTAGAATTAAATTATAGTTGAAAAATTAATAGAGAAAAGAAAAAAAAAGAGAGAGACAAACCCCAGCATTGGTAGCCTGAAAACTGAATAGAGTTCATAAGATACTGCATTAACATGCACCAAACCAATTTTTAGTGTTTCTTTCCAGTTACTATTCAGATAACTGGCTTACCAATAGCTGAGTTTAGTTGAATTTCTATTGGATATGAGAGTGAAGTTTATATTTAAACTTTAGAAACAAACTCTGATTCTGCAAACAACTTTCTTGTGACTGGACATATGTGTTGGCACAGAGCTTTAAGGACTTCAGGTGTCTGAGATTCCCACTGGTCAAGCAGAAGAAATGGGATGAATGAGACAGCATATATTAATTAATCAAGAAATTGAGTTTATCCTTTACCAATTACACCATCTGTTCACCTCCACTCTGCAAATTTCACTCAGTTGTTGATAAAGGATCAAAAGACCTTGTCACCTCCATAGAGTGAACTCATTGAATCTGCCAGGGGTTGCCTGTATCCCTCTGTCTCCTAATTTTTTATCCCAAGCACACACACTCCCTCCTACCTGACTGTCATCCTCTGCATTTTAAGGATGCACTGACAATTTCCACACATGGTTTTGATGAAGGCTGTGTGCCGTCTCCTTCCCAAGACCTCTGCTGCTCTAATACTATCAGTACTCATTTCTGGGACCATCATTTGTCTCACTTTCCTTTTTCTACCACATGAAAATTTCTGATGATCTATTCCTTCCATAATATTGCCCCTACATCCTTCAGCATACTGTATTTCACTACATGGCAGGATTTTAGTGGCTTTCTGTAATTCCTACTTTTTTTAATTTTTTTTCTCTAGTGGAAAACATCGTATAAGGTATCAGAACAAACTACTGTTCTGAGAGCACTGAGATGATGGAAAGTGTTAATTATCTTTATCTTGAATATGCAGAACTGCATCAGTTCATTCCTTGGTTTATGAGCAATGACATTAACGCAGCTAATTACAATAGTAGCTAGGTCTGGTGAGCCAATTTAAGACAAAAAAATGGTTCCTTGTGGTCCTCTCCTCTGTGCTTCAGATTTCTTTTCCAGATCAGCAAGATCCTCCCCATTGTAGCTCAGGTCACTTCTCTATGCCTTGGAGTTGGTGAGGCATACAAGTATTCACAAATGGCATACAGAGTGATGCATTCAAAATGACAAAACTGACATTGGTCGTCTACTGATGAAATTGCCCTTTGTCTGAAAGTCTGATAGAAGTGTTTGGATAGATCCATTCGATTGAATAGAATGAAGTATTATCTCTCTGCAGCTTCTAGGCCCACTTTAGACTGTCACCATGCAGTCACCTCCGTGACAAGGGCTAACTTGAATTCTGATTCAGACACTGTGTTTTTTGAACTCTAAACAGTCTATCCAAAGCTTCTTCCTTTTAAACTGCTGTGGTTTTGAGAGCCTCTGCACCATGACTTCAAATAGACAATATGTTATGAGAAATATCTGCATCCTCTGTCTCTCCCCACTGCTTCTCCGTTCGCACAGGGAGCAACCACGATCCCTGCACAGCCACCTTAGATGTGCTACGGCATCTGGGGTAGCTGCCACCTAAGCTTAGTATAAGACAGCTCTGCTGAAAATCAATAAACTAGTGAGGAAACAAGCTACTCTGAACACAAATAGTAAGTTTAAAGGCAGAGGAATAAAATGCATCAATCTTTCTTTCATTATGAATATGCCTAACTGCAAAACAAGCATTTGAAATTCAAGAAAAAGGATTCTCTTCTACCCTACTGATTTACCAAAGACCTCAGCAAGACTAAAGAATTTTTCTGAAATAATGATTGCACAGGACATTTCATGGGCATTAAGGAAATATACAAGTATCTAGCATATTACATACAGACTCCATGAAAATCCATAAACACCAAGAACAATATGCTTTACATCTTAGATATACATCTTAGAGTTCCTTATTTCTTTAGCTTATTTAATTTTATTTTGTATACATTACTAATTGGTCTGTGCAAGAAGTTATTCCTTTGCTTAAATTCTAAATGTAGGCTCTGGATATGTAGTTCATCTAATAAAAATAAACCAAGACTAAAATATATTTTAAAGGAGCTACAAGAAAATGATAATGACACTAAAATAAAATATACATGCATTTTAAAATATCATCATCAGAAAATAATTCTAAAGTATAATAAACAAAAACCAGAATTGGAAGTCAGTAGTGCACTCAGTCAGTACCTGGAACAACTCAGACAGAGAAGAGCTAAAGTGTTTCAGGTAGCTACAGTTAAAACACTTCAAAAACCCTGGAGAAATCTCAGAACACAATCACAACTAATGAAGCCCAGAGATGCAATTTTACATAGTTCAAAAAAAAAAAAAGCAAAAATCCATATTTTGGATCTTTGAAGTCTTTGAAAATTAATTTTCAACTCGAGAATGACCTGAGAGTCATTAAACACTCCACAGAGAGAGGCACTGCTGAGAGCCTTTGCAGATAGTGAGTAATAGGGGTAAAAAAATTACAAGAATCTAGGACAAATTCAAGCTGGCCTCAATGGAAAGACAAGTCAAGAAGGAAGAGAAGCTTTATGAAAGCTGCTGTGCTCTCAGTAAACATAGCTGCTCTTTTTTTCCTTTGTATTGCATGTTCCACCTTTCTCAATCTTAACATCATTGCAGAGACAGTGCAAGAAAAGAAAGCATTTTCTATGCAAGAAAGAAAAGATTTGTTTTCTGTGGGCAAAGTCAGAGGATTCAGTAGTGTGGCATAATTATAAGCATTCTACTTTTGAAGATTTGAAGGAATTGACATAATTTTTCTTATTTAAGGAGCACAGTCTGCTATAAGACTATGACAAATTTCCCACAGCTGCAATGAGAAAAATATGCATAGCACTGAAGTATTTCAGACCAAATGTTGTGCATGATTTCAAGGTCATATGTCCTGAATAATACTTTGTCTTTGATGCAGTATGTATGTACACATACAAAGTAAGGGAATTCTAAACTGCATTACTGCAGTGAAACATTGATAGAAGAGTGATTATTAAAATTATTATAGAAGTGAGAAACTTATATGGTGCTTTCTATTAGGGCATTGAAATGCCCATTACTTCTTTCAACCGTTGCCATTAGCTCTAACCAGAAATAAATCACCCTAAGGTCTACTTATTTTATTAAAAAAAATCTTAACATTGGCTTCTTGAAGTTTGAAAGGTAAGATTATTTACACACTTAATGACCTATTGTTTAAACCTCAGCTTCAGAAGCACTGTGGTTATAGGAAAGGTCAGCTTAAAAATGACACTAAGGAAGGTTTAGCAGGGAAAATCCTGAAGACCCTAAGACCTGCATTGTGAAGAAACAGAACACACTCCTGTGTGTTGTTTTCATACCAAAGCAACAATTTATATAGAAGTATATTAGTAATGTCTATTTTTTCAAAGATCAGAGGTCTCTTTGCTTCTCTGCATATTCCCCAAGAGACTAGTACTGACTTGGTGGCCATGAATGGGACACACATGACACATTATTTTCAGTAATAAGTGTATATAATACTACATCTAATAGCAACCTTCAGTGCTTCACATAAGATAATTTTTTGCCATGTACAAGATACACAGTTAATTAAATTATAACTTTATAAATTTGGAAAGTTTTCTGCAGAAGTGTTCATGATTTTAAGCTGATTCAATCCTTCACAGGGAAATAATAAATCTCTTGTTCTCATCAGAATAGTGAAAAGACTAGAGTGGTACCAAAAATGAGTCTCCCCTATATAAAATGGATATTGCAACCTTGATCTGGTAGATAAGATATGAAGAAAGGACATTCCTTCCTCTAACTATGCTCCAAGAAAGACCTGACCTTTATCTGTTTGAGACAGAAACAATCAGGGTGCAGAAAGACAGAGTTCTTGCTGGAGACAATGCCTTTGGTAACTCCAAACAAAGTCCAAAATTTCCAGGGAGGGCAGATTTAAAATCTGTACCTCTCCTTGTATTAACAGTGGGTTAACTTAGACATTTTCCAGCACAAGATGCCAGCTGCTATAAATCCCTTTGCAATGCACTTAACTTTATAAGTTGTAGAGGTATGTCAGGTGCCCAAGTCACCACTTACAGGGCCCCACAGGAATCAGCTGAAATGCAGGTATTATAGACTTTCCTTGTTGCCCCACTGTGAATCTGGCTCCTATGCTATCCATGTCTGACTCATTCATTTTTGAAGGTAGTTGTATTCCTGTTTCCCCAAATAAGACACTAAAGCCTCTAAAGACTGCAGAATGTTTGAATGCCAGAGTAATACAAGCTCACACAAGTGCTTTGCCTAGAAAGTGAGAAAAGGCAGGGAAAAATAATCAGTTCCTGATGCAAACAGTACCCATCAAATGTGTATGTAGTGGTTTATGCTAAACAATTCAGCAGGCAAAAGTGTGGGGCAAGAAATCATGGGGATATTCTACTAATTAGTGAGTAATTAATTCAGAGTGCAATTTGCTCCCACTGAGAACAATGTACTTGTCTCAGTAGGACTTTTAGAAAAATAGAAAATAATAGGCTCTCTTAACTGCAATATGTAGGTATCCACCTTGGTGCTGAAATGCTTAATTACTTTCCCACTTTCCTGGTACTAAATCCAGAAACTTCTCCAGTCTGAAGCCATCACTGCAAGTGTCAGTACTCAATAGGCAGTTCTGGCTGCCTTGCAGCATGGAGGGGGCCATCCCTTGAGCCAAAATTTGTTTCAGTGTGAAGAGAGCAGCTTGTAAAGGTTGCTGTCATTAAGGGGGAGAAAGAATAGCCAGCAGCAGTAGTAGAAATCAGTGTTGCCTGGTTGTACTTTCAGAAAGAGCTAGAGATTGTAAGAAAGGATGGAAAGTGAATAGAGTCTGGGAAATATGCATGCATATTTTGGACATCTTTGGACAAAAAAAGTTTGAAAACACCGGATTTTACTACAGTGAGACAACTGTAGCAAGTGGACTCACACACAAACACACTGAAATCATATTATCAGTAAGTCTGAGCCAATTAATCTGCAGATTTCTAGTGCCATTGTATCAGTATATATTTAGGTCCTAGGCTTCTGTTGGAGATAGGCTGAGGACTAAAACAGACTTCAGAGAGTGGAAAGAAGAGATCTGTGCCTGACGTCGTGAGCATCCCTCTCCGGAGAGAGACAGCCCCCTGTGTGGGCAGGCTACCCAGGGTGTAGCTGCCTGTCCCGTTCCAGAATCTTCCCTTTCCTGCCCTATATAAACCCACCATCTTGTCTAATAAAGGCAGATTGACATTGACCCTTAAGCTGCACGCTACATCTGTGTCTCGTTCCTGCGGGGCTTAGCGTGGCAACTGCAACTTGGGGAACAAGGACCCTCCAGTCTGGATTTATCCCTTGCCCATAACCGTGGTAGGCTTCAAAGTTTGTTTCCTTCCAGAACTTGAACATACCCAGAAGTTTGGAAAAATGATGGTACGGCTATGAACTGTAATATGAAAAATATACCTTTTTTCCTGTAAAAACTGGCGATAACTTACATTGATAAAAGATGATGAATCTATACATTATCACACCCAATAGAACTACACAAGCTACCTGTGAGAGCTACACAAGCCACATTGCAATTCATTTTTCCTCAGGAATATATCATAGTGGTAGCACTGCAATTATATCACAGGAACACAAATTCTATCTGGAATTATTACATATCCACTAAAAATATTTGAACCTATATTTAGTAGGGCCGTGTAGTGACCTTCCCACTGCTTCTGAGGCTTTGGATATAGCTGCTATACAGGGACTCTTAGAATATTAATGTAAAGAAAAAGAATCTCCTTGGAAACACAAATGTACATAAGGACATGGCACTGAGCAAAACAGATTATTTGATACTAAGGATATGAACAACTGGGAAAGGCCATGGAGTTTTTCTGGGGGGAAAGATGGCTAGTTAAATGGTAGCCTAGTTTGATGGCTCTTCTGAAGTAGTGTGCAATTTTTCCAGTTGTACCCATGTGCTTCACAGAGCTGTTTGAGGAGCATTTAATGGCACTCCTGCTGAGTCGTGGCTTAGAAATGGCCTAAATGTGAAAGCTCTTTATGAGTCACAAAAAACACCTTCATGAGAAAGGAGGTCAGGCTGAGCAAAAGGTCTCATCAGCCTTACTTAGCCGAAATACATTATTGCACATTTAACAGGCTGTGTTTTATTTCTGCCCTTCTGGTTTAGGTTAAGTGTAAATGCTTCTCTAATATAAAGTCAGCAAAGGTCATCTTGGAGCTATCATTGTTACAGGAAAAGTACAAGAAGCAACAATGTGTCTGAGCTTGCTAAATCTAAAGTATGACTATAACGCTATTGGTGAATCTTCCTAGTTGGGCCTATCCAATATTTCCAAGTACTAATCCATAAGTATCTTGTTGGAAACCATTTTAGAATTGGCTTTATCCTCATTATTGTGTCACTTGCCAAAATAATTTTTAATATGTTATTCCATGTAGGTGGAGGAGTCATGCAACCTGTACCATAAATGAAGCTCTTTGACAATTGTCTCTTAAGGATAGCATTGCAAAAGACTGACTGTTGTAAGGAACAGATATTTTCTGTTGTAAACAACTCATATTTCATTGGTAGCACTGATCATGTGGGATCTGCACATAAAAAGGTAAATTTTAGGCAATAAAAATAATTTTGAGGAGTTCATAGAGTCATAGAATATGCAGTTGGAAGGGACCTCAAGGATCATCTGGTTCAACCTTTCTTGGCAAAAGCACAGTCTAGACAAGAGGATCCATCATCATGTGTTGAGAAACACATTAAAAAAAATACTAAGTACATATTCTAAGCATTTTAATAAATTTCACACTTTAAGTACGTATCTTTAAATTTTACATATGAAGACAAAATTTTTGAGCATGCTTGTGCATATTATTTATTTGTAGTAGTCAGCAGTCTGGTACCCATTAGGATAGCATCTCTTTTGGAGTAGTATAAGAAAACAATATGGGAAAGAACATGAGAATAATCAAAAGTTTAGAAAATATGATATACAGAGAAATACTGAAATATCTTGTGTCTGTAAGAAAGCTAGAGAAAGAAAGAGACATTAAAACCTCCAAATATAAAAATTTAAAATGTTCAATTGTTATTTAATTAAAGAAAGTGAAAGAAAAGGACATTAAAACCTCAGAATATTAAAAACTTAAACAATCATTTATTATTTAAGACTGGATAGAATATAAAAAGTAGTAATAATTTCAGTGAACATAAAGAGATTCTTGCATTTTTAGGTTTGTTCATTGTTAAATGTGTTTGATAGGAAGATCATGGAATTCTTCTGATTGGAGTTTGAGTCCTAAACCCGATGGCTGCCAAGAATGAATCAAAAGTACTGATCGAAACTCAAAGTAGGGAAAAAGGACCTTCTGAGAATCTTTCCAGGTCCAGAGTCATGGTCAGTGCAGTTACGAGAATATGTTTAAACTGAAACACTTCTCCTTCTTTTCCTACGATCTAAAATTCCTTCTGGAATATACTTATCTGTAACAGATTACTATTCTGGTGTGCTTTGGCCTTTTTCTTGGGAAAGGAACTATATACTTCAGCCACTTCATAGAAAAATAAACAGTGCACAGCCTGTCTCCAACCCATGAATCTCTCAGCTGCTAGGAAGTGGAGAGGTGGAATGAGAATCCATTGTGATTTCTGTAAAACAAGGCATCAAATAAGAATATTCTCATAAGGGTCATTCTCACATTCATACTGAACAGCTTGGAATTGGAGCAATTGAGTGATTGTCTATAATACAAGCATAGGGAGTTGGAGTTTCAGACCAATTTTCAGTTTTGGATAGTGAATGAAACTCTTCATTATAAATGGAAAATTCACTTGTGTAAAAGACAGGTATCTCAAAGACCACCTTTCTCCAGGGAAAAGTTTGTTAGGAACTCAGGATAATCAGAAATTTCAAGGATTACTCTTCCAAGTACAAAAGGATCTCATTTTCAGTAATAGTAAAATATGGCAGTATCTTTATAAAGAAAATACCAGCTCTCAAAGCATGGTAACCTGGTTGCACATTCAGTTTTCATTTAAGGTAAGACTAGAAAGAGGGGATCACATGAAACACAAGTTGGCAAAAGTATTTTCTGCTGTACTGGAAGGTGCGTTTAAATATAAGCACTAAAATTTAACTGTTCAGAGTAAGACCAATCTTGGAAGTGACAGGTGCTGACAGTTGTTAAAGATTTCAGCTGGACTAACCACCTATTAGAAAAGGTTGATTTTTGTGAAGCAGGAAAGTATAGATTGAAATAAGATCCTCATTTTAAAAGAAATTATCTTTTCTACTAAGAACTACAACCTCATAGCCAAATCAATGAGGAAATAATGCCATCCTTTGTACACTGAAATGTACGAGAACTTTGGAAAAATATAATGAAAGGTTGTGAGGTCTCTTCCACATACTCATTAACACAGTCTCATCATCAGGATGTTATTGCCTTGAGCACACAAGAACTGAATTTGCCTGGTTTTGACCCTGGAAGTAAATGCAATGGTTTTGTTATTATAGTATCCTTCAACTCATTGCAGAGTTGTAAGTGAACATTATTTCAATTACTTTTTCTTCACAAACAGCCTTTTTTCTTTTCTCTCTGTCTAAAATAATTCAGGTTGTTTTCAAACACAGAGAGACTGATAAAATTTTCACCATCTCTCTCCTACTGCTATGAATGTTAACATATAGGAACCAGACATCATAGAGATTATTGCTCAGCATTTCAGCTGTGTCATCTACCTCTAAAAATCCAGGTTAATAAAAAAGCATGCATGTAAGGTCACATTCCAAACAAAAACATGTAATCCTGTTTGGAAAGCTAGTTTTAATGATTTAATTCTGTGTGAATAAAATACTCTGGTTAGAGTCTGTAGTTTTGGATCTGCAGTCAAATAGACTAGAAACTTACACAGAAAGGACTGCAGGAGCAATTAGAAGCCAAAAGGCTTAATTCTGCAGTGTGACCTGGAAGCCTTATCAGTGTCACATTCTCTTGATTAAACTGGTATCTGTGACAGACCTGGAAATGTGTGGTTTTGGTCGCAGTAATTTTACTGTCTTCACTTTCAAACACTATTCCATTTCACCATTTGATTTCTGCTGCTAATGTACATTGCCATGAGATAAACAGGCATAAAAAAATAAAACGTGAAGGCACTAAATAATTCAATATTAAATAAAAATTACTGCTCTGAAAAAATGAAGTTTCATATACAGACTAATTTTAAAGCAAAACTTCAGGAATTGGGCTATGGTATGGCTAAAATATCTGTCATTCTGTTGACTGCATTCAAATACTTATGTACACTATGCAAGGCTATATTTATGAAGTACATAATAGAGCATTACACAATGCATTAATTTTGGATAACCTTGGATAGATATATACCGAAGGTAATACAATTCCAGATTTAAAGACTACATCAGAAAAAAAAAGGTTAGTTAAGGTTATACAGTTTTTGTAAATGACAATGCAAATTGGTTTAAGTATTCATTGCATTGTAATGGTACATTGCTATAGCTGAGCTCTTTGTTACTCTTTCAAAGGAAAAAAGGTTCCCTATTTTATAACCAATACTTGTTAGTCAGCTATGGTCAAACTGCTGAAATGTCTTTTTTTTTATTATTATTCTTTTTTCCCCTTTTGAACAAAATTCCTTTTTGAGATATACTGACCAATTCAACAGAGACCATTGCAGGCTTAAATAGCATACACATTTTGTATGAGAAAGTCACAGCAGTATTGAAAAGTCACAACGATTCTAAAGAGAAAAGGTTTCAGATCTTATTCTAAATTCCCAGTTCTTGTATAAACTGAAACTTTTCTAACACTCTAGATTTTTTCCATTTGCAGATTCATGTTTCATACCAAGAAACACTTCTCTGTGTGCTTGGAGAGACCTGTCCTTTGAAAAGGTCCCTTTACTGCACTGTGTGGTAACATCATCTAATCACTTTTGTAAACTAATCTAAGTACTGAAGATCAGTGTGAACACTGATCATAAAAACATGGGATAAGTTCCAGATAAAGAAACCTCAGGACTGAAACCTCTGTTTGAGTTGAAAGTAGCAGTTTACAGAATGGTATCTTTTGGCAACTTGTTTAGTTGTTTTGGTTTTGGTTTGTTTGTTTTTTTTTTCAGTTTAAATTTCATACTCTTATCTTCCCAGGACAAGCCACATAGGAAATCCTATGCAGATCCTCTGCAAACAAAAAATACTTTAAAGCCAGGGCAAACTTATTTTCCTTTTGCAGACACGATGTATTCACTAATTATTATCTTCTATATGTCTGTATTTTCAAGTGTTATGTAACACTTGAAAAATAACCACATGCTTTAATACTCTGAACCACCAAACCCTTTAAAGCATATCAGGTAAAACTGTATTTGAGACTACAAAAACCAGAAGTGAGTGGTTTTGCACGTTCTCTGAACTGAATATTGCTGTGCTTTGCAGTGGAAAAAGAAATACTGTAGATACACTGCAACATCTTATGTTTTGAAAGTAAAGCAAAGCATCAGTATACTAATGTATTATATAGTATATATGTATTGTATAGTATTTTATATCTACAGTATTATAACTGAAGAGGCAAGAAATACTTTAGAAAAACACATAGTTGAATAAAGATATCTTCTGTACGGAGACATTTATCCATATGAGGATCCAGTTCTCCTATAGCTAATACATACAGTTTTTGAGGAAGTTGAGACAGAAATCAGAGGATATTCAAATTCTGTTTATTACTTACAGTCTAAATATCTTCTAAAACATACATAAACAAATATTTAAAAAATACTTCCCATAAACTTAAAGGCAAATCTGTATTAGTGGTCAGATAACAGCTGCTTATTTGATATGAGTGACTTTTAGTTTTCTGTCTCTGGAAATCTATTTCTTCTTTTGCAGGTCAGGATCTAAAACATCTGAAGACTTCAAACATAATTAAATGACAGCAGTTTACTTACTTTTTTAAAAATTTCTGAATTTAGCGCAGCATTAAATACATTGAGGAACAATGTAGAGTAACAAACTAATTGTGAAAAAGATATAAAAATATGTTATATCAGTATTTTATAGTATTAATATTTTATAGTATTAATAGTAACAACAATATTTTATTGTTACTAATTATTATATTTATAATTATAATATATATAAATAATATTAATATTTTATATTATTATTTTAACCTTTGTCTGCCTTTCTGCAGGCACACCATTATGGATGGAAAATAAATGGTCTATCCTAGGTAATCTAGAGAAATTCACATAAACTGATCACAAATTATTTCATATTTTTAACCTTTCTCTGTTTTTCCAATGCCATTTTACTAAGAAAAAAATTAGTAATTATCTGACATTTTCTCAGAATCATGAATGTAGAAAGACATGTGTACATGTGAAGTGCAGAAGTTTCCAAATCAGAGGCAAATGTATAATTTTAATAATAATCTATAGCTTTTAGAGCCAAAGCTTTTATGCTGCATGCCCTCTTCATTTCTCCATGTGATTAGATTCTCTCATTAGAACGAAAACCATTTATCATCCTCAATGTACAGATAATATGATGATTGATGGCTTTGCAACCAGCTGTATAATATGCAAATATGTGACTTTTTACTATTTTACAAAACACAGCATGCATGCATGGTTGTTTTAATCTCTTTAACAGTCACACTATAAGCATGCCATGTAACATTATCACAGTAGGGCCACTGGACTCTCTCTTATCAAAACAGACATGATTCCAATAACAATTCAGTAAAACCTTTTCTTTTTTTTTTTTTTTTCCCCTGTTGGCATTTTTATAGTACAGTTAGGTAGATGTTCTATAAATTGAATGTGTCTCCAGCACAGATGCAAAAACATCATCTTTCCTATGAGAAGATTGAGTAAATGTTCTTTGTTATGAAGAAGCTACGTACTTACATTTGCTAAAGACTAGAAAAGCACTGCCATCATCTAGGGGAGTTGCTGTATTTCTTTCTCACCTTATTTTTGATGCCAATTTTTATCCTATCTGTTCAGTGTGATGAACAGATACAAGTAGTGGATAGGGCCAGTGAAGCTAAGCCTGTGGCTCGTGGAAGTCAGCCACTGCCCCCAGCACAGGTAAGGGCTGTACATAAAACGTGCTTCATTTTGAATAAGGGAAGAAAGAGGAAGATGGTTTTATAGACTTTATAGGCTTAAGAAACTTGGTTATTTTTATTTAGATCAGGAACTGGTGAGAAAACAAGAAGATAGAAAAGCTGGAGAGTTCTCTTTCACATTTGTCACATCTTTGAGGTCTGAGAGAAGAGTCACAGACACAAATGATCCAGTCATGAGTACGTGTCTCTTATGACATACAAAAACATGTGCCAGTGCTTCAGCCGTGTAGAATGAAGTCAGGATACTCATCTGTTTTTCTCAGTTTTTTGCTTATAGTTTTCTCCCATTTTACCTATCATGGCACATTCAAGACATTTCAAGACAAAATTAAAAAACAAATTAGCACTGTAAACTAAATATAATCATGGCTGCTGATGAATTATTCCTTTCCCCTCTTTCCCCTCATATTTTTTTTTTTTTTGATTCAAACTCAGCAGCTCTTGACACACACAGTCGAAGTGATTTTGTTTTGTGGAAATAACAAGTTTTGTAAATTGATTTTGCTGAGCTTTAGTGCAGACCTCCCTCTGAGATTTCAAGATTCTCTATGTATTTTTAAGGATTTCACACTCCCCTTTTCTCTAAGGACTTATTCATGATTTCAAGTTTGCTGTCTAACAGGAATATGACACTATGAATATGACTTTCAAAATTGTCAGTTGTGTCTTCGAAAAACTATCTGCCTCACATATCCTGTTGTTCCTGTTGTCAGAGAACACACTGGGAAGACTGGAAAATAGTATGCTTAAGACCATTTTATCCCTCAAGGTGGTGACTTGACCACCTTGTTTTCCCACACAGTGGAAATACTGTTGCATTCAACCAAATCTTTGAAAAGTTATTGCCCAGATTCCTCCAGATGGTGTCTGGTTGTAGCCTTGCTTTAAAAGAAGACTAAGTAGGGAATTACCTGTCACTGGAGGTTGGGTCGAGATGGCTCTTGCCCCCTCTGGCCACTGAGAAATCCTTAGTCTCTGATGACTAACTAGCTTTGATATCAAAGGGTTATTCATTGGCACCACATACTTAGTAGAATAGTTAGAATGTCTGTAACATGACCAGCTGGCCCTGCATCACTCAGCTTAGCGGAGGGTTCTGCACACCTGGGCCTGTGGCTTCTGACATTTGCCCTGATGTCATATCACTTCTTATCTCTCACCAACACTGTCTTTATCTGCTGCTTTCTGGAGAAGTTATAAAAGAGTGAACAGGAAATAAAGCAGGAATGCGAGAATCTACTATTCTCATACTTTTCCAAGTAAAATTTCTACATATTGCCACGAAGACATTGACACGGCAGGGCTGTCCATCTTTCCCTACCCTTTTTCGGCAGTTAATGTGTTTATGCTTCAGCTTTCCTACAGTGTTTAGCAGGTTCCCTTGCTGAACGCTTATGTGTGGTTTTATCTCCAGGTGGAGCAGATGTAATATTGAATGTTATGTGTCTTTCTCAGAAGGTTAACCTGAACTTCTTGGAAAAAAAAGAAGGAAAGAATAAAACCAAAAAAGACTCATGAGCAGGTAAAATAGAGTAGGGTAGAACATTTTCATTAATAATTTATTTTTCTGGAAGATATCTAGCAATTATGATTTGTCTGTGTTGCAGGGAAAGGCTTTTCTACAATTCCCTTTCACTTTAAAAATTATTATGTTAACTGTATACTACACCTCTTGTAGTCTGGGAATTGCATCATCCAAACCCTCCTTCTTCTACACTGATTTTGTAGTAGATCATGTCTAAAAACAAGAACAGCAATGTAACATCTTTATATTTCTTGTTCCTTTTGTGAACCTGGTGATAGTGGTGGTCAATTTGCATAATTGTGCAATATTTTCTATTTTACTTAGCACTGCCTCTTATAGTATTAGCAGGTCATTATAATTGATTTTTTTTTCTTCTTTTTCCTTATAAAAACAAATGACTACATATATGTTTATTAAAAAAAACCAACAAAAACCCAAAACAACACAACCCAACTAACTGACCAAATAATGATGTAATAAATGGGAAAGAAAAAACACCAAAACAAAACACAAACCAAGAAAACACCAACCCTCTCATTTTTTTTGATTTAAACTGGAACATTCATGAATGAGCATGCTACTGTATCCTTATATTTTAGAGGGTACAGCAGAGGCCCTTTGTCTTTTGTATCAAGGCTTAAAAGGTGAAACACTTATGTAACAATTCAGCAACTGCTGCCCAAAGGATGGCACATTGAAATAATGCTGATGAGATTATGACCTAATAAGCAAATTGTCTTAGAGTACCAGACAAATAGCCATGTGTTTTCTCTATTCTCCACTATATAAAACAGAGATGAACACTTTTTCCCTTTTTTTCTGTAAAATACACTGCATCCTAAGGAAAAGCACCTTATAGAAATTATTTTCTTATAACAGCATCACTATTGATTAATCTGATTTCAGAATGTTGTGTTCTTAGTGAGGTATTTTCACTTTTATGATAAAAAGTCATGAACAAGCATTTACTCCCATTGCATCAGTTTTCTGCTCTCTGGAAGAGCAGAATTTCTTCCCTTCTTCAAGAAATACGTTTATAACACATATATCTAAATTAGTGTTTTCCTGGAATAAAAGTTTTAGAATACTTCGCATTTTTTTGGCGTACTGTTTTTTAAGTGCAAGCTCTAAAATGAGTAAAATAATTATAGTGAGACACAATGTGAGGTATGAATTACTGAGATGAGGTGAAACTACAGAAAACTCCATAAGGACAGAGAAGGACAGTGAGGAAAGACTGGACTCCAAATTCACAGACCTGCAGCTGCAGAGCACCTCTTTTCTTTGGTCCCAGTGCACAGGAGAGGGAATGCAGCAGCACTGATGTACTGAGACCAAGGCCAGGAGTGGAAAGAAGAAATAATTTTTAAGGGAAACAAGACTGGTCAGAGGACAGCACTAGCTCAAGTTCTGCAAGTGCCATAACCACTGGGGAGTCTTACAAAGATCAAAGACTTTCATATGGAAGAAGTCTAAAAATTTTTGTTACAAACATCAATAAAAGAAATCGAACTCAAACCACATAATGATGTAAAATGTTATTGATTGATAAAGATAAATGCACAATTTTTCTTCTTTATAGCCCAAATGAAATATAATTAATCAATTATATACTAACAGAATATTTGTAAATCATACCTATTTAAAGACTGCTAGAAGATCTGAATCTCAGAGAAGGATGAGTTTACCCTTCTAAGTCATTAAATTTATAGAATCCTGACACCCTTCTCCTGTATCTTCACCACATACTCCATCTTCTTTATTTTCATCATAAACTAAAAGCCAATAATATGTTCAAACTAAAAAGAGAAGGTAAAATATGCAAAAATGTGTGTAAAATCAGATTTTTTTTGAGGTCACTTATTCTGTGAACTTTAGTTCATGAAATTAAAAAATATTTACGCATTATTGCTCAAACAAACACTTTATTTACTAATGTTATTGTGATGAATTGTTCTTTCCTACTTGTCCTGAGGTGACAATTATAATAAATGCATTTACTTTTGAATATGGTTTGAGAACATTTATCAATCGATACACACTGTCTGCTCTCATCTGAGATTAGATTTTAAATTCAACTATTATTGTTTTAGTATACATTTAAATTTCCTAAAAAAAACTGTTATAAATGGGAAAGAAAAAACACCATGCTGAGGGGACATTCCACTGGAAAATAAACATGACCTTTAAATCTCATGCTTGAGCCTCAGAATACCGTTTCACAATTCAGTATTATTTCTGATTGAAGCTATTAAGTTAATAACTGCTGAGTTTTCTTAAATTGCTCCACAATTTTCTGTACAATTTTTTATATAGTCTAGAATAGTCTAATAGTCTAAAATGCTGTGGCTTTCTTAATTTATTCATGAGTTTACGGTGTAAAATATTGGATGCTAAAAAGAACTTGGATCAGACTCAGAAATGTACATAATTTTGGGTTAAACTAAAATCCTGAACTTAAGATATGCAATGCAACTCCCACTCCTCTCTTCTTCCTGAAGTGGATAAATTCACTTCCAGCACCAACTGAATAGATGTGATATGGTCAAAATAACTCTCACAGAATAGCGAGAGTTCTTCAGGAAGCAGATTCAGCACAGTAGTGTTTGGAGCTCATTGAACATATATTTAAAATTCTTAGATGCAATTTTACATATAGATTAGTCTATTAGATTTGACTCTCTGTATATTTGTATTACTCCACAATGATGAGAAACCACTATAACAATCTGAAAACTGGCCTGCAAGGTACCTCATTCAGATTGGATTAGGCTGTCAGTAATCTAAAAATGAGGAACAAACCAGTAATTCAAACCACTTCTGTCTATGCAGCCATGATTGGTATGTAGCATAATAATAAATGTTCACTATCTGTTTATAGAATTTAAACTCTGTGGGAGTTGAAAGAGCCTTAGTTAATCCATAGTTAAATAATGAAAGAGCTAAAAACAAAGCTAAAGTTCTGAAAAAGCACATCTTACAAAATCTAATTAACAAGTAAACCTATGCTTTCTCAAGGATTTGAAATTCAAACTGCAAATACAACTTCTTCGGGGTGGAACGATAACCAGTGGAATTCTCACTCTTGTCTGAAAGTTCAATAGTGAGGCAAGTATTTGGTATTCACACTGTGTTAGAAGTATTTCTGTTCTCCATCCTAAAAAACAGACTACGTATTTGAAATTTTTCTAGATGTGTCTTATCCCAAATTGTGGGATTATACTTATCTATTATCTATCCAAGGTTTGATAGTACCGTCTTCTAGATGAAGTCACTGAAGGTCATGGGGTTATTATAATAAGTAAGGTTTATTCTTTTAAGGATCAAATCTCTAAATTATTAGTCATACACATGTGAATTTCTTATTCTAATTTTTACTCCTTTTCTTATTCTGATGCTTAGTATGAACAGTCTTTTACGGGGCTATAAATTATATTAAAATGTTTGAAGATAACGCTAAAGTAACAGCTATAGAAGTGTGTATACAAAATACAACTTGAAAGCAAAATAAGAATAAAAGGCTATTTGTGTTCAAATGACCAGAGTTGTTGGTATGGGCACTGATGCATCTGCTTAAGGCTTCTGAAAAGCAGCCCAACAATTTACATTACAATGATAAAAGAGTTTAGGCTGCTTGGTATCTTGTTCAGTCATGAAGCTTCTGCCAGGCCACTGCTCCACTGTGTCCAGGTCCATAGGAATAGCAGCCAGTATCAACCAGCCCAGAGAAACAGTTTAGTGCCACCTGCAAGCTTGCTGAGGGGACATTCCACTGGAAAATAAAAACATTCTGATTTTGACTATATTTTGACTATTTTGACTACTGATTTCTGAGATACATCACTAGTAACCAAGCACCAATGGGACTTGGTATCACTTTTCACAGTCTTTTGAGCCTGGCAGTTTAGACAATTTTCCACGCACTTTATGCTTCATTTATGCAGATATCACCAATTTGGATATATATAAATATACTGTGGGAGATTGTGCCTTAAGACTTGTGAATGTATCACGTCCCCTCTGCATTTTCTTGTATGTTACTATAAAATGAGGCCCACTCATGCACTCAGTTTTCTTGTAATATGGAACTGCGGTTAAAATCACCTTCCTTCAGTTTAAAAAGGCTGAAAAACTTCAGTAGAGAGAACCAGCTGTATAGGTCCTATTCTGTTTACAATTGCAAAAGTTCTAAATGCTTTTAATAAAATTCAACAATGTTAATAATAGCAATTAATTTAATGGCTGATTTTAAAAGCAGAACTATTCAAGCTAGCACAAAAGTTTTTAAAAATAACCCTTTTTAGCACTACCAACATCCTGCTTTCTGTTGTCCATCACTCTTGTCATTCTGCATTCCAGACTTCACTTCATCTGCCAGGATCTTACAGAGCTGCCACAAAGAGCCTGACATTTGCCTTTTCTGCTCAGCTTTTGTCAGTCAACCCTATCCCGTGTCTGAACTCTCTGAATACACTTGCAAATGGTTGCGTAGTGTCAGGCAGACTGCAATCGTGAGATCACCTGTTTCTTTCCCTGCAGAAAACCTGCAATTGTGCCAGTGAAACTGTTTGCCTTCTTGTCTTATAGCCTATCTGTCACTCGTTTGTATGGGACAGCCTGAAAACTGTCAGATAATGACTGAGCCGGGGCATTTCTATCACTCCTGGGAAAACACCTGTCAGCTGTTATGTACAGCCCAAAGTTCAGCAAGCAAGACGACAAGGAAGGCAATGGAATCAAGAGAGGAAAGCTAGTTTGTAGCTGTCAGAAAGAAGGTTGGCCAGAAATCGTTGCTAGCTGTGCCAGTGTCTCAGTTGGCAGTTGTTGAGTGCTTGGACTATTCAGATACATCTCGCTGGTAGACTCGGATATGTTCAGTGAGTCGAGTGACTTCAATCACATTTTTACTGTTTTAGTGTCTTTTGGAGGAACACAATTTCCAAGAATGGATGGGTGAGAAATGACAAAGCATTTCTGGGCAGTTTGGAAACCCTAACAAGCAGATGCGTATTTTGTTACCTGCATAACTGAGCACTCTATCTGCTTTGTTAAAAAGAGCAGAAAAGCCTTTAAATGACAACAAAATCTGGGTTAAATTATAGGAAATAGAAAGAAGAAAAGCTGCATGTTTGTGAAATTCAGAAAATGAAGGTAGTCTTTTTCTGAGAAGAAAAAATTATGTTCAAAATTTATGTTCTTATATCTGTTGCATTAAAAATAAAACCATAAATCAGTGGAATTGATATCCAGGAGCTCCAGAAAAGGCTTTTCCTGGAATTAAACTTTGGGCATGGTCCTAATTTTGCAGAGGATTTTCTATGTGAGAAAGTTGTTTGCTAGCTATGGCGTGCATGAAGAACACACACTTATGAATAAAACCTTTCAAGTTCATTACAAGATCATCTAAGACACTACAAAACCACTTATGCAGAGACAATAGTTCAGAAAAGGACAACTATATTGCTAAGTAATTCTCACAAAAAATAATTTTCATCTGAGGTTGACTACCCGCTTAGCTAGGCCACAGGAAAAACTAAATTGATGGTCCTCACTCAGAGTAGTTCAGGGTCTATTAAGGGCATGTAAAAAGCAGAAGTGAGACAGCGTCTTCCCCAGAATCACCCCATAGGTAAGAGAAAGAGGGAAGGATTATAAACATGACTTAGACACCCTTTAAAATTGCTAAAACTGCTTCCCAGAACAGCCACAATCTGGTGTACAACACTTAGCCAGATGTTGTGGAAGCATGGATAATGACCGTAAAAATGGGCTGCTAATAAGCTGAGCATGAGCTTTTTCTGACAAATGAGCTGTTAGGAAGCAGTAGGCTTGCAGCAGGTGAAGTTTTCTTGAACTGAATGTTGAGATAGATGAAGTGCTCTGTGTCAGTACAGGATGCTGCCTGGGGAGCTTCAGATAGCATCAGCCTCCCTCTTCCTGATGCCCTTTTCACAAAAATGAAACAAAAAAAACCCCAAAACCAAAACCAAACCAACCAACCAACCAAAAAAATTTCAAGTGACCAAACATTAGGACGGTGGAAACAAACATTTGTTTCTGCTTTAAAATTTAGGCTTTTTTTCTTCTACAACACAGAGTATTTGTGGGTCCGGCTAGGTTTGTTAGACTGGTTTTTTTGTTCATTATAAGCAGATCTCTTTAGGAGAAAGCTAAAATGAGAGCTCTACTCCAAGCATGCACCAAATGTTGTCCTGTAGCTGGTGAGGACAGACATTGAACCAAAGAAGAGTACTTCAGACAGCTTCAATTATGTTTTGTCAATGGCAAACTAAATATTGGCTGGAGTAAATACCCAAATCTCGTACATAGAAATTGAAAGAATTACAGTGTCAACTGCTTTGATTACTGGTCCACTGCTGTTTTGCCAAATTGTTTCTTAATACAGATGTATCTTCAGTATCGAAAAAGACCTCTCCTTGTCTAAAGTCTGAAGTCCTCTAAATTTTGAACGAGGGATAAGAGACAATGGGGTACAACAGCATGTTTTGAAATCTGGGAAATATTTTTCCTCCTGACTATCCAAATAAGACCTTTTTTTTTCAAATACAATTAGCAAAACTATGGCAAATGACATTTCCTTAAGTATTACATTTAAGGTTAAAAATACATAGGTTTTATGTTCAGGACTTTACATGTATTAATAGGCCATGCTGTTTCTTACACCTGTGAGAAGCTTTCTGTACTTGGTATAGATTCATTTTAACACTTGTCCAGCAGCAATATACAAAACTCAACTTGTTTCACTGGGCAAAAAGAATGCAGCTTCCACGCCTAAGCTTATTTTTGGCAAAGTAAATTCCTGCCTCTGACAAGAAGGAGCTTATTATTATGAAAAGTGAGTATGTGATTAAATTCTTAGACTCCTTTAGTGCATCACCTTACAGAAAGATTACTTACATTAAGTAGTACTTTTTTGAGATTTGTTGTTCATACACATATTTATGTTGTGGTTTATGCAGAACCAGGCTCTGAAATCAGAGTTTTGGTTCATCCACAGACATATCCCTCTCTCCATTCCAAATGCAGACTTTGTAAGACAGCGAATGAAAACCCCTTCCTGGAACCTTCAATCCCAGTGCTTATCTGGTACTGTTTAACTCTAGACAGTAACATATGAGACTGTAAGATATAATGTCCTCAACAGAGAAAGAGAAGTAAAGAAAGGTAACATTTCTGTATATTCCCAAATTCTACATGATATGGAATAAAAACTTAAGGTTGAAGGTATTGAGTCTAAAAGGCCTCAGAGGTCTCAGAGTAAGACTGTCAGGCTTACTCTCTGCAGTTTGTTATCTCAACCTGCCTGTACTTTGTTTACATCTGGCCTAGCTCTCAAATCAGTTTTTATTCTGGACATATGGGTATTTAATTTTTTTATTTTTTTTTTAAATTTTATTTTTTTATGGCACAACTCCAGTTTTATGCAATTATAAGTATGAAATAGTTACTGTGTGTAGAGCAAGATACCTAGGACTAATGAAATGAAGCAGCATTGATTAATGTAGGCTGCATATGATAGGAGAGGCTTTGAGAAGTGGAGGCTTAGAAAGCTATGCAGAGGACTGTAGGCATGGGATTATAAATCTGGCACAGGTTCACCAATGGCCAGTTAAAGAAATGTAGACCTGGAGTTGCCCAAGTTTTATTTTATGGGGAACAAAGAGAACAGCAAAATAGTGTTTAACATATTTGAAAGGTAGCATATGTAGTACATTTGTGTTTAACACAGAGCTTCAACAAAGAATAATAAAGAAATTGCAAAGGTGTGAAAATGTTTTATCAAACATAAAAATGTTCCACAGTGAAAGCAAAACAAACTATGTTCTATGATTAGACTGCTGAGATTTCAGTTCAGTTATACTAACAATAAGTTCTTGTCTTCATAAACGAGATGTATGGGGTTATTTTCCCCAATAAACAAGGTTGAACAAACAGCTGCATGATGGGTACCCCAGCTATCTGTAGGTCTCAGGCTCTTTAGTCAAAGATCCCTCTATGTGCTTCCTCAAAAGCATCTGTATTAGTACTACAGAAGAAGCACTTCACACTGCATTCTAACATCAGCCAAGTTAAGAAACAACATTCAACCTACCCCTGCTGAGAATGTGACATAAATGGGTGAACTGTCACAAGTTACTCAGAATATTAAATTTCGTAGCCTTTGCTGGAATGCCATAAAAAACAAGTCTCTCACAAAAACCGAATTGCTATGATGTTGATGAGCCAGAAAGCTTTAAATCAAACACCACCACTCCTACATCTAACGCTGAGTAAAGAGCAGTAAATTATACAACACTTCCCATGGAGTCATTCTTTTATTATACCTTTTGTAGCAGTGGAGAAAAAAAATTAGTATCCATTCTCTGGAAACCCATTCAGGTGATCAGATTCCACCTACAGATGCTGTAAATGTGTATAAACCCCCGTGTGTCCAAATATATCTGTGAACGATCTCATAAAGGAGAGAAACTCATAGTCATCATAGCTTTGCTATCTGAGGACTCCTTGGAGTTTATACTTTACCATACTTCCCTTTAAATTACACCAAATAAACATACCACAATACACTTTAAGAAAATAACTATGAGAAACTTTGGCAAGAAAGGAAAGTCAGCTAGATCTGACTGAGGAAATACACATTATAACCTGCTGGGAAGAGTTTCAAAACTCTACTCCCTAGACAACACTGTTGTTTGCATGGAGGAACAGCTTCATATCCAAACAGAGCTATTAGAAGTGGCTGAACAACCTTGAAACTGTTAATATTTGAAGATATTCCTGTATTTTATTTATATTTAAATCTACCAAAGATTTGTGTGTATCTCTCTCTGTGGCTGAAACAGTCAGCATATTTCAGGCTGTAGAACTCACTTTCACTTCCTTCAGTCATCAGCTTGCACTGGCCTGTCACAAACTTGCCTGTCAGCCCCCATGACTGATTAATGGGAAGGAGCAGATGTCCAAGTTTGTATCTCTCATGGAAGACAGCTCTCTCTGTTATTTATCTACGTGATCCTTCCTTCTCCTGGCAAGTCCAGTACCAGAAGGGAAAGCATGGTACTGACTGAGCCATCTCCCTACATCTGCGTGCTGAAAGTGCGCACACATCCATTGCTGCAGCTGCAAGGAAGCAACTAATTATAGGCTGGTACTACTGCCTGGAACAGCACAAAAAAGCTGCTACTATGATAAGGGATTATGGGTTCTTTTGGAAAGAAATTCAAGTTTCCCTTTTCAGAAATAATCTATATATTTTATAGATATTTACATGTGTTTCAATGTAAATTTAGCAGGAAGTCCCTTATACTTGTCAACAGTTTCTACAGACCCTTAAACATTCCAAACCTGAAAATTTACTGTAAATTCATGAGAGTTGATATGCAGAGAAAGAGGCAGCAGCAAAGATTTACAGGATGGAGAGAGGAAAAGAAAAAGAAGGGAATGATACGGCAGACACAAATTTGTTGGATTAGGCTTCCATAAGCTCTAATGATTAATTGGCAATGACTGCTGGCAGAAATCAGTTTTTGCCCTTTGCTTTTCTGTCTACAGGGTCGACGCAACTCAGAAGATATTGAACACAAGGTATTCATCTAGTTCTAGTTGTCATGGTATTAATCTAGTTCTAATTGGGATAAGTACTCTTGTTCAACAATATCTGGAAAATATCTTTACTTAACAACAAAAAAAAGGAAAGATTTTATTATTTTTATTATTATGTTTAAGATTTACTAAGCAAATGATGGTGACTCCTGTTAGTATAAAAACAAATGACCCAAGTATCTCCTGCACTCTAATAACATAAAAACTCTTGTATAAAGTTTTCTTTAATCCAAATACATTGTTGGTTGAAAATATCTTTTGTGTTTTATTTTACAAGAGATTTTAGTCACATGCTCTGAGACAAAGTGCACCTGTAGAGCTGAAATGGTCAAGGACTAGTCTGCAGTTTTCTCTGAGCCTCATTTACACTGATTAAGGGTCAAAACTTAAGAGCCTGTTCTTTGACCCAGCAGATGCAGAGATTTGAACTAGGATCTGCTGATATCTTTTATAAACCTTTTTTTACTGAACTAGAGAAGCTCTTGTGATGCTTTCCCAACTTATGATGTCCTTAATCTAGTTAAAATTGTCTTCAGATTCTCATTTTGCTAATAGCTATTAGCAAATAACTGTCAATATAATCCAGTGGTGGAGATGGGGCCTGCTATGTGAGTTAAGAAGAAACAGTTTTGCATTTGGAAATAAACTTAAAAGTTCACTGATTAAATAGTTTCTCAATTCTGACTCACAGGTAAGAGGTGAAGCTGTTCTCAGTGCAAAGACACACTGTTTTGTAGTACCACCTATACATCTTGTGCTATCATGCAGACAGCTCAGCAGTGTTACAAGATCTTCAAGCACTCAGTGATGGTAGAATCAAGAAGTTTTCTGGCCACATAAGTGGCCAGCAGTGAAATGAGCTGAGTAGCAGAACCTCCTCTCATCAGGAAAGGAAAGCATTCATTCAGCTTTAATAAAGGAATATTCTTCATGGAAACTATTTAATGCGACAGTTTAGCAGGACATCTATGATGCATATGCTGTTGATCAGCCCTGAAAGCAGTAACTGAGTTTGTAAAGTGACCTTTCTCAATAAATTGATTTGCCACTCATCTGGTTGACATCTAGTATCTTATTCATTTGGCTTTCAGTCATTAGTTAATGAGCCTGCTCTTCTTTAGAAATCACTGTGTTATTCAGAATTAGTTAATAGGCACAACGATATTACCTTAGTTTGGAAACATTCTAAAGTAGCTGGTCAGTAATCTTTAATTCATGTGGTTTTCACTGTAGCATTAATCATGATAAATTAATTCACTTTACAGTTATGTGTGATATGTAACTTAATTTGCAAGAGCTGTTCAGTAGGTTTGCAATTAAAATGCTATTATCTTAAAATGTTACCTAGGAGCTAACCTCTATTTTTTTTAGACTCCGGTAAAATATTTTTAGCATAAATATAAAGACATCAGCAAAATTCTTAGTTAAAAATGCCATGTAAGCGGAAGCACTCGTGCTAGGGAATGCTAATCAAATTCTAAGAGCAGCAGCAAGGGAAACACTTTGGCAAAGGCAACTCAATAGTCAAGCAAATATAATAACATTTAAGGATACTATTCCACTGATAATGCTGACCCAATACACCATTAGTATAAATTTTTCAGCATACAGTTTTTCTACTCTTGGGTGCGGAAAAATGTAGTAACAACATACATTTGAAGATGTTGCAAATTATTTATTTCAAAATATTTCAGTTAAGATTAAGGTAAATGTGAAGCTTTTGTTTAACCTCCATAGCTGTTGAAGTCTGTATTAATTTTTTATCAATCTAACATTTAATCATAATAAAAGTAAATTATGAACACCACTTAAAACAGGATCTAAATTAATATTCTATATAGTATTAGGGTCTGGCTGGATGATTTTTCTTATTTCCTGTCAAAAATTAATATTTCATGAGTCTTACCTCTAGTCACCTGAGTTTACAACGTAAGTTATGAAACTTAATAGAATTGTGAAAGTAATATATACACCTACAGACAGTGCACATACTAATACTTCTTCTACATTGTATATCTGTGTTATTTATCTTCATATCTAAATATAATAAATGTTAAGAAATACAGAACAGAAATTTGAAAGGAAGGAATTTCAGCACAACCAATTACATAGCAAGGTAAAAATATGTTGTGTGGGTTGTTTTGTTTTTGGTTTTTGTTTTTGTTTTTTTTTTTAAGTGATGTTACACTTACTTATTCTAGCAATAAAGAAAACCTGGAAAGTAACTCGTTCACTGATGAAATGATTAAGAGACCAGGATGAGACAGTCAGTAAGACCTGCATTGCTTCATGATCATCATGGCTTGGTTTCGCAAATGAAGATTTCGAAGGGCTCTACCGACGCTTGCTACAGGCTCACTGATGGCTGAAAAGGCCAATGCGCGACAGACAAGTCCAGTTGCAAAAGTGTCCTAGTTTGAATAGCTGGGACCAGTCTGATCAGGGGTTTAATCCAGGTCACTACTGTAAATAGTAGACTCTGTTTCTTTGTAGTATGAATTTCTCTTCCCAAAAATTGGTGTCTCTCTTCTTTCAGATGGAGTGGGGGCAGGTAGTGGAAGAGAACCTGTCTAGATCCAAGATGACCTTTACTGGGAAGGTTTTATTGCAGTTGTTAAAATTCTGCAGAAAAGCTTCAGCTTAAATGAGTGTCTTAAAATTAAAAAAAAAACAAATTCCGCAAGAAAAAATCCCAAATATTTCTTGTTGTAACTTGTCAGAGGAAGTTTTCTGCTGTGTCTTCTTGGGTCAATGACTGCATGGAGGCATAACCTAACACCACTGTGGGATTAGAACAACAGATTTTGGTACAAAGCACACTGAGTCCACATATGCGACTTTTTTTCCAAATGTGATTCTTGTACAGACAAAACCCACTTCTCTGGAAATATACAGTAATATAAAAAACTTGTGTTTTTTTTTTCTCCTTAGTCTGTAAATCACTGTTTAAAAATGCACAGAAACACAGTTTTACTTGTAAAGATCTCCCTGTTCTATCCCTCAAAATGCAAGCATGTTGTCTAGCAAAATATTTTTCAATTGCCAAATCAACTGCTATAGTGAAAACAGCCACTAAGGAGGTTGACTGGCAACCCTTCTTCCTGCTTCCCAGGAAATAACTCTTTAGCACCTTTAAATATGAACCCTGTAGAGTTATATCTTTTAGCACAGAAGAAATATGTTGATCAGTGCTCTGTTTTCAGACCAAATGAGATATAAAGGTAATGAAAAATTAAAAAGTCTAAAGCTGTTGTGTCCAAAAAGAGATCTGAATCAAGTCCAGTCCGATGACACAGTTGACACAGATGAATTAAGATGTTTCACGAAGAACTGCTTTGGCAAATATATATTCTAACTCTTATGGATGGCCTAATTATGCTTATTTGGTGTAATCTCATCAAAATACCTCTCAATAGTTAAATTTCTCTATTTAACTGGAAAAACATCCTACAAGTTTACCTCAGCCTGATGGTGGTATCATTTCACTTATGAAAAGGGACAAGACTGTGCACAGAGGCTGGGCTCCTGGCTCCAGACATTGTTCAGGGAAGTTTCAAGGAATGGGGAGTTTGTGTGTATTTCCTGCTGATATAAAGAGAGAAATCATATTATGATTCCAAAGTAGAAAATCAGCAAAGGTGTGCAAAAGGGATTACAGCTCCTTTATAACGTGAAATGTTTCTTATTTTTCATTTGTACAGTAAAGTGATGTAATATCTGAGAGTGTTTGACATAATCAGGTTTATTCTTGAACTCCCTGAAGTCAAATGTGATTTTGCTGAGAAAAATTACTTGTTAATGCTAAAACACAATCTGTGGACGTGAAAGGAAGATTGATCCTCATGTGAACATTTTGTAAACCGGAGCTGCCTTCTATTTTAAAGGAACCACATGTACCAAAATGTAGAAAATAAACATTAGCTATCTGCTCTAGATGTATTTAGAAAGAGAAAATTCACTATCTAGAACAAGTAGCAGTTTTTGTGGGTTTTTAGTTGAATTGATTTGCCAGTACAGACCTCTTTGATTTTTTTCCTGTAGGAGGTATTTCAAATAAAACTGGAGTTGATTAATTTTGATAAAAACTTTGAACTGTTCTTTACTCAACAACAGTGGTTGAGATGCTTAAAATACCAAGAAAACATATTTTATTTTTTACATTTGTTTGTTACCTTTAAAAGAACAGCTAAAGTATACACCTGTATTATGGTGTAGAGAGATAACTGACAGGACTTTCTAAATCTCAAGCAACACTCTTAAATGGGCTACTAAAAAATTTCAAGCAACAGAACAATCAGTTTTCAACTTGTTCAACACAGTTTTGATTCAGGAAAAGAAAAAACCTTCCTTGCTGATTATAATGGAATAAATCCCACTCATTATTCCTAAAACACATCTCCTGGATTAAGGAATAGAAGCAATTATATTTTTTTTGCAAGAGATTTATAAACATAATTGTACACAAATAATAAATATCAACAATAAACCATAATTGCTGCACCTACCTCAAAAGCAAGTAAATTAATAAATTAATACATTAATAAATAAAGACAAATTCATGGGAGACTTAAGAACAAAAAAAATCCATAACAGGATACAGAAACACTTGCTGTAATTAGTACTTACAGTAAAAAAAAAAAAGTTTATTAAATCTGTCCAGTCTTATGCTCATTGAATATGAAATGCTTTCAGCAAATTAAAGTTTCATGAGATCTAGATTTATATTCTGTCAGATATCTGCAAGTTCAGATGGGCCATATTTGTTCCTAGGAGAGAGAATGTGTGTGGGATGTGTCAGCCCACATTTACGTGTATTTCACAGGTGGTCCTACAATAAACCCAAATGATTCAGTACTTTTGCCATTCAGACAGAATGTCCCTTGCAGGGCGTATACATAAATCTGAATGTTGCCAGATGTGTTGGACTTTGTGCACCCATACTGTCAAATTTTCTGTCTTGACAATGTTTTCAGCTTGAAGTGGGTAGGGAAACTAATGCAAGAACAAATGCAAGAGCAAACACTGCTGAGGCAATAATCTGAACTAAACCTAACAAGTAAAGCAAGTAACATCTATCATAAAAAGAGAAATCAAAATAAAATATGAGCAGGGTAGGGTACTTGGTAGTATTGCATGTTACATCATGGTAACATACTGTGCAGCTGGACAAATAAGACAGTCAAAGTAGGTGGCCTTGCCTTAGCTTATTTGTTTGTCTATGTATCTATTTTTCTTTTTTTTTAAGTAACTCTAAGTTCCTTTCTTTCCCTCCCTAAAAAGAAATTATTTTGAAGGTATGCTTGGTTAGGGAAGTTGGACTAAATGATGTCACAACATATCTTGTGAGTCTGTGGGACACTGACAAAGATGCAATATTTGAATTCTGTTCTGTAGGAGAATCACTGCTCCACAGATCATTACTCCAAGTAGTCTCCTCAGACAATCTTTGAATTACCCATTTCCTAAATATATACACACCTCTTGAACCAATCATGCTGCTGCTTTAGTGAGCTCTAAGATTCTCAGAAGGATCCAATTACTTAACGAAGTGAAATGGTGCTAAAGAAGGCCTTGAAGAGGACAAAGCTTCATCTCTGTGAGGAGTAGGCACAGAGAGCATAACCCCACTGTGATGTGCTCTTCATGAACTCTGAACCAGCTAGAACACTTATTTTGGCACGATTTCATTCATAGGTACTACATGTAATCACACCTGCAGGTCACAGAGGTGTGCATCACTCTGGACAATTTTAAATACAACGTGACAGGGTAGAGCACCCTTCCAAGCGTAGAGGGAAATAAGTGCTTTTTGGATACTTGCCTATTTTAGTGTCCAAAAGAAACAGTAACTCTCAAAGCAGCAGAAGTTCAGTATAACAGAAAGTCTGCCAACTGTTTCTATCATCTAAAGGCAGATGTGTTCAGTGAAGAATGAAATATCAAAGCTATGAATTTTTAAAAGTTTTCCTTTTTGCCCACATCAACCTTGTTGATAACCACTGTTAGAAAGTTCATCTTCACTCACTTCATCTTTCATAAGACCCTGAACTGAGGAGAAAGACTATTTAGTGCAATTTGAGAGCAATATCAAGTGCAGTAACAATAGACATTACCATATACTTTTGGTAGTACTCTTCTTCAGCAATATCTCTGGACTTTTTATAAAGAACAAAGAAGGAAGACAGGTCCATCTCTAGCAGAGAGTTTTTGGGAAAAGTTACTGTGTTTTAGTATGACAAAAAGTGTTTGAATGAGTCATAGTAACCTCGTGAATCCTTAATTTTGCTCTCTTTGAGAGCAAAAAACTTGAAAATTTTAGGTGTAACCTATCATCATTCAGCTTTGTTTCTTTTGTACTGGATCCCCACAGTTGCCTGAAACAGAGCAAGGAAGGGCAGATAACAACTCTATTGAGATGTAGTTAATGCCTGCCAGCTGTTCAGTTATTTTTGATAAAGCACACCATTTTGAAATTATATCCCCCTTTTTTTCATCACAGATTGAATATTTGCTATTTCGTTCCCTGTTTCTAGTAATATCCTCTGGTTTCTTTTGCATCTACTTCCCAACAATCCATGCAATCCCACAGCTTCTTTGAGCTTCTTTCATTTTCCATTCCAGAAAGAAACCAAGGTTTGGGATCCCTGTGCATTTGCCCCAGTTGCGTTCACATCTCTTTCTCAGTGTTCAGGTTCACAATTTCTCTTTGATTGTCTCTTCTCTAAGCTCGACTGCTCATCCAACCTCAGATCACACACCTCACTCCCCTGCACTACCCACACACCTCTCACCACTTCCTCACGTCCCAGGATGTCTCAGATTCTGCTTTCCCCCTCAGTCCAGCTTCTCCCAGATGCTACCACAGGAGGGAAAAGACCAATTTTCAGGTATAAACTTCGAGCAGCTATCCACATTTTATCTTATTGCTTTCCTTGGAACCTTGTCTGGTTCACCACACAAAGCACCAGTCTCACGACAGCCTCCAGAAGATAGAAAGACTTCTTTTGCTCCCAATTTACACAACAAACAGTAGACCTCTTCATCTAGAAGTACTATTCTATAGCACCCTATACTATCAAAAATGGTCATTCATTTCAGCCTCATGGAACTAGACGTGATCCAGAAGCCGCATGTTGAACAAGTCAAATTTTAAATAGTCTTTATGGGGAAAAATGGACTCTAGTGAAATCCTCTACACTTAAGTGAAATAAGTTTTGTGGAGGGGAATTTAAGAGAAATAAAAGATCTGCTTATATTGTTGATGTTCGAGGATAGTTATGACTCAAGTTATATTTCTTTCTTAAAGGAAAGACCGCCACTGATGCTGAAGTGGACTACACAGAGAAAAAAAGGGGAAATAGATTCTTAATACAAGAATTCTGCCTAGTAGCAAACCCAAGAAACAGTACTTGACGAATCAGAGAAAACACATTATTATTTCTGAAAATGAAAATAAGCAATCAGTTTCCTCTGAAGGGTGCAGTTTTAGCAAAATCAGTTACTGAGGTGCAACAATATTAATGAAACTGGATTTTCATATATACATTTCAAGTCTCTGTTTTTATGACAGTGTGTAAGAAGTAAAGAGATAAAAAAGAGGCAGAGTATGTCAGAAAAGTGTTTGTTCTCTCTGATTCCCATCAAATTGTCTTGCCCGCAATTTTTAACAGATATTTTCATTGCTCTTTAAAAATAACTTCATGACCTGTCCTGGCTGTAAAAGTCACAGCCAAACACTGCCCCGTTCCTGCCGTGCTTCTTTAGGATCCATGGAAGGAATATGCATCTCTCAGTGAGAGACAGAGAAATGCTTTGAAGGTGCTGATTCAGCCCTGGGGGCATAAGGACAATAGAACAGTGATAGGTAGCAGTTAATAAAAACTTAGCTAAGTTACTTTTTTTAAAGCTTAAGTTTATAGTCACAAGGGGACCCTTGGCAGGCCATTCCTTCGTATGTCAGAACAAACACAAATGGGCATAAATATTCAACATATAAAGAGTGTTGCTGGGAAAAAGTAGGTATATTCCCTTTGCAAACTTAAAATCTGTAGCTACTTTATGGCATACACATTTTAAATTTACTGAACAGCACTGAAGGATGATGTACAGTGCACCTAAAGAGACCTAGAAATGCTACACAAGTAACGGATGCCATAGAGAAGGATTTAAAGTTCTAGAAGCTAAGGTAGAAAGGAAAGAAAGAAAAAAACCTTCAAATATTTGTCAGGTCAGCGTGTTGCTCCTTGGTGTATTGACCTTACTCAGTCAAGGCATGCCCTTGGAAAGAAGGCACAGTTTCAGTTCCCTCCTACTCCTTTCCTGCAACCATGAGCTTCACCTTTGTACTAAAAACAAAGGAAAAAGGAAAATCTTTGGAAAGCCTCACCTTTCCTGCAAACCTTGTTGAATAAGTTTGCTAGCTAAAATTTGTAATCTAGTCTAAGAACACTTTGATAAACACGGGACATGAACTTCTTTTTTCCCCCCAAGTGCAAAGTGTGTAGTTTCAGTACCGCTTATATTATGCATTTTGCAAAGGTCTTTTCACTCCCTTTTGTACATTCTCATTCCCTACACTTAACCAATGTCTGGATAGTGGTTTGAATATTTTGATCATTTCAGGCTAACTGCAGTTCTTGCTCCCAACTGTGACTGCAGCAATGGACAAGCATTTCTATTCAGTTCAAAAAGAGATGGGAAAAAGGAAAGGGCACAAAAAATGAGTTGCATTTCTCTCCCAGACCTCACATATACAGTAGTGTGGTTGCTGAGGTTTTATTCTACCATCCTTAAAACTTCAGATCTTGATAGATGATAACAAGAACAGGGAGCTCCTAGAGCTCTCTGTTGACTGGCAAAATTGCAGAAGACCTCCTCAGTTAAGGAAAAAGAAGAGGGTGTGTTTCCAGACAGATGTGGGGTTGGGAGAGGTGCAAAGATACCTGGAGGGCAGAAAATGATTGATGTGGGGCTTGGAAGCATATAATTAATTGCTGTTTCTATACTAAGAATGCATAATAAATTGCTGTAAGTCTGGAGGGACACAGATTAATTAATTGGGGCTTAGGGAGAAACTGATGCTCTTAGTACCACTGGGCAACATTTTATGCAAATATATGTAATGTTATGCAAATTAAAAATCTACTGAGGTTTTTGTGCCATAAGATATTGGTACAGATGTGCTTGCATTGTAAAACAAATTCCCTCTGTAGCTACAGCCTGACTAGGATAGGGTGAAGAAGGTAAAAATTATATATTTACAACTATTATACTGTTTGTAAAATTTCATATTAAAAATAGATGCATACAAAAGCATTATCCACATGTGCTTTTATAAACATGTATTGGTCTAAATAAGTAACTATAAAAAGTACAGTAATGAAACTCTTCAAACTATTATAAGACCTCTGTGTGGCTGAGCACTCATCTGGCAAGACGAGCTACTTGGGAAGAGAAATTACAGAATGCCCATGAGGGGAACAGCATTTCAGGGTAATGTGAGAGGACTGTAACTGCTACACTCTGATATAAGAGAATGGCTGCAACTACTAAAATAAGGATCTGAAATATGATGGCAGTAAAACCCTAATCTTTTCCGAACTGGTGGCAGCCCAGACACACAATAAGAACCATCAGGGTTTAATCATTAGAGAAGGGCATTCAGGAAGAGTTACCATATTCTCTGCTAAATTTTGCAAGACTTCTCTGAAAAGAAAACATTCAAGAATGTGATGGATGTGTGATCATCATTTGACATGTTGCGGTAATTTAAAGTAGAACGTAATGGCTACAGAAGAAGAGAGATCACTAATCGAAGTTTCACCAAGCAGTGATTTGATTGTAGTCTTTTGCACCGCTCCAAACAAATTTGATTGTAGTCTTTTGCACCAGTGTTAATTTCTTTCTAAGAAAAAAATGTTTAAGACATTAAGATGGTATTAAGCTAATGGCATTATTTATGTAATCTTCCATTTTTCCTTAAGGACCAATAACATTATGTCTGCGATGGTCAGAAAGTTGGGTGCAAATATATCTCTGTTTGTCTGGAACGAAAAAGGAGGTTGCAATAAAAAAGTAGTTATGGGCCTGATGGGGAAATCTTTTGCTTCTGTAGCACTGAAAGATAAAATAAGACTTATTCACTGCAGGGGGCTATTTATTTATTTATTTATCTGTCTATCTATATATTTGTTTATTTATTTTCTTGCAGATTATTACCAGTTTTATTAATATCTATCTAAATGTAAAGAAGTTGTAACAAATGTATCTAAAAAAGATATTCTTCAGTTAGAAAGGTCAGTTTCTAAATCCCATCCCTCTTTCATTTATTTAAATGCGAATGTCACTGACAAAGACCTAATTATTTTTACTGGCTAAATTAAGACATGCCTGTTGGTAGGTGGATATTGCTAATCTAATTTCTAAAAATGCTGACACAACAAGACCATTTGTGTAATTTCTATGGATTTGTAAGTAATATCAAATATAAATCAATAGTGACCTTAATAAAACTAAAAGGTGGGGGTTTTTTTCTTGCTTTATTGTATTTGTCCAAAGAGACATTAGAATCTATGTCTTTGGAGGTTTCCAAAGCTGGTCCAAACAAAAAATTCCAGCCTGGTTTGGTACATCTTTTATAATAACATCCAATGCTTACTTTAGAAATTTTGACTGAAACTTTTGGTAAACTGTTCCTAATGACCCTAATGTTAAAAATATGCTCTATTTTGAGTTTTACTTTTTCTCACTTAAGCTTCCAGTCCTCAGATTTTGTTACACCTTTTTCTCTCATGCTGAAGAGCTGATCACCAATGTGTTAGATGTTATAGTTAGAGCAGTCACACTTTGACTCCGATTTTGGTATTTGTTTTCTATTTTGATATTAATGTCTTGTTTTCTTCCTTATTCATGAGTCTTAGAATTTTTGTGCCATCTACAGAATTTATCAGGGATTATTGCTGTCTTTCTGACTGAGTTAAAATGTGATTGAAAAACCGATTTTACCATGGAATGCACATGCATTCCAATCACATACCTGCTGTATGATTGCTTCCCACTTACCAGTCTTTTGAGACTATTTTTTAATTCATTTGGCATGTTCCATAACTATGTCATAAGATAGTTTCTTAATCAAATTTCCACTTGGAATGAATCAAGTGCCTTGTAGAATTAGAACTGTTACATCAGTTCACCCTTACTGTATGGTGTTAAATTATAAAAAAGAATACATATTTAATTTGTCAAACCCTACTTTCTGTAAAGTCATGCTGACATCACTAACATTATCACCATGTTCATTCTCGATTAGTCAAGTCCTGCACTAGCCATTTCACTATTTTTTCCTGCAATTCAAAACAATTATGACAAGATTATCGTCACACAGCTTGGCCCTTTTACTATTTTAAATTATTTATATAATGTGTTTTTTTTTCCACTGGGTGTGCTCGCAGGGTCCAACCTTGGCAAATGGGCAAGGATAACAGCAGCTGACAAGGCAGCTGAGTCTAAGGATGTGGCTGAGTCAGATGTCCAAACTGCCTGAGATGGCATTTGCCCTAAGCTGATCTAGGCGAAAAAGAAAACAACCCTTGACCAGATTAAACAGTAACTGAGGAATTACCAGAAGACGTTTGGGAAAAAAACCAAGTCAGCTAAACAGAAACACAGGTTTGTGGTTGACAGTACAGGAGGGGAGGAGGTCCGATGTAGCTCCATGGCAACATGGCTCTGCCTTGCCCTGGCAGCACAGCCTCCCCTATGGGTACCCCCAGCTGCTGTCTCCAACTTGTCCAAAGCCAGCATGGGGACATCCTGTGGTCTCTACACAGGGGACTCTTGATCACCTCCCCTGGCTGCCACCCACCCTTGGAGAATGGAGGGGGCAGACACTGAGACATGCATCTCTCACAGCAGGGTTGTGCGCTGTTGGGATTAATTCTAGAGGGGGATATAAAAATTTTGGAATGATTTCTTCAAATTTTGCAAGTATCTAGAATTAAGCATAATCTGTTGTTATAGATATGGGTCATGCATCCAATTTTATGTTGTTAATAAATCCATAAACCACTTCAGTTTTGATTTGGTTTAAACTATATGAATTGAACAATTTTTCCCTGTGAAAATTCTACCCTTCTGAAACTCTCAATCCAGTTCAAGACTTACTGAAGATAACTCTTCAAAGGTTAGTAGCTGAGAATCTCTCTGGAGAACATTCCAGCTAGTTTTTTAGAAATTCTAGGATGAAAATTGATTTTAAGGGTTTAAATATGACTTATTCTCTAGCTCTGTAAAGAATTCTGGAGTGGATATATGATGTAATATTGAAATTCTCTTTGTCCTTTTTATTTAAAATATTCATAAATCCAATCTAATCCTACCTAATCTAATTTTTCTATATATTCTATTGTTTCAGTTACCTGCAGTTTTCACAGATTATGATAGGTGTGTTTTTAAACAGGTGTGTTTTTAAGTAATCCATCATCTTTTCATGATTATTTATTTTTGTTTTTTTTGTCAACAATTAAAATATTTTATTTTTTCTGATCATTTTTCTACTTTCCCACTTCAGGTCTTTCTCCAAATTGAGCTTGTTCATTTCTGCTTTCAAGGTTTATAAAACTGGCTGTTATGAGCAGCATGCATACTAAGCAAAAGCAGCTTGTGACCATTTGTACCTAAGCAACCAGTGTTCCATAATTGGTTCTTCTCTATCAATGCTGATTTCTTCTGCAACAGGTTTTTGAATTAGAAAATTATATTTTGTAATAGATAGACATTTGGCTTGGTTTCAAATTAAGTATAAGAAGCCTTAGTGAAGTATCTATTTTCTGTCTTTGTGCACAGATTTGGCAGCCTTCTCTCTTTCCCATTACTTTATCTACTTTATTTAAAAAATAATCCAAGTTAAATTTCTAGATTATTGAAGGACACTAGGAAATTCTCAGCTTACAAAAATTAAAGAGAATAATGGCATGTACTCTGAAAGAAGCCTTATTGAAGTGTATAAACTGGGATTGGAATGTCATACTTGTATTTTTTTCCTTGCTCTTCTTATTCTAGATATACTAGGATGGATGCCAAGCAACCATTAGTAAACACTTTTCATATCTTTGTATTTCAGAAAATGCTGACTCGATGAAAGGTTAGGTGACTAGCCTTCATTTCTCTAGACATAAAGAAATCATATGCCAAAATGAGTGTAATATATGGTAGCCATCATTTCTTTGGGATTTTCATTGTCTCAGCTCATGAATTTTATGCCTTCTTATAAATTCTAAGAACAATTTGACATTTTCTGCTAGTATCACAGAGCCAGAGAATCCCTGTGAATACTAATGAACTTCTACTGGAACAAATATATGGTTTACAGTGGTGATGCAGTTCACTGTCAAAATATCTCACTATAGATATACTGCATGCTATCAAAAGCTAAAACAGATGGCTTGGAAGTCTACTGGCAATTTTACATAACCACTAAAAATAAAAGATTACATTTCCTTTGAATTACTGTCCCTGGACTGACCTTTCACAGGATTCATGAAGCACATTGACCAGGACTGGGACAATATTTAACCCTTTCAGGAGCAAAAGCTGATGTCTTATTCTTGAGACTGGGGTTAAATCCAAAAGTTCCTGAGACAGTAGGCCAGGCCTTGAACCCATCTCCTTTTTGGGTATCGTTTTCAAGGCAGCATACAATTTCAGAGAGAAAAGACATGAAGTTACATGAAATTATGATGCCTCACCTTTCTCCTCTGTTAACTTAATATGAACCATGGTGAGATAAACTCCTGTGTTTTGGCTTTTTATAAAACTTTCCTGTCCAGTAGCTTATGCACTTTAGTCATGCTGGATGAACACAATATAACAAATCGCATTTTTACTTCTGTAAAGTGGTCTCACTTGTGACAGTGTTTCTCCAGGAAAATTGGATTTAATGTGGGGTTTTGTCATGTTTCCAACAACAAAGTCAATAATGAACTCCCAGTCCCTTTTTTGGTGTCTTGTCAAAATATGCCATGGGAGTCTGTATGAGAGCCTTTGCCATAGCTGGTATGACCACCCATTCCGGCACCTCCATCCTTACCAGGTTTCTGGTCTCTCACTGGGAACTGAAAGATTTAATCAGAATGTTCTGTTCAAAAATTAGCTTTGTTTCTATTAATGCATTTCTATTCTACTGTTGGTACAAAAAGGAAAGCATTATTTTGTGGTAAAGCTGGTATGTTATTGTCCACTATGTTCTGGTCAATATTCTCCTTATGGAATTAATGTCTTTCTTTTTCTTTTGATTTTTTTTTTTTCCTTATACACAAAGACTTTGCTTGGGATCAAAATAGTTTTAAAGTTCCATCAGATTAGATTGAAATTTTTACCTCATTTTGCACACTAGACCAAAGAAAAAATCAACTTAACTGCTTTTATTACTTACATCTAAAAAATTTCTGCCTTTTCTTCTTTGTCTGCCTGTGGATTTAAATACATCAAACTGAAAATTTAAGATTAGAAAACAAATAAAGCAGCAGTAAGTGCCAATTAACAGAAAATAAAGACCACTAAAGTCAGGCTGTAAAACTTCATGACTGCTTTTCTAGCTGCTGCAATGCTAGTATGACTGGTGATTTTATCTTGCTGTGATTTGATCATTTACATTCAACTTTTCTCTAAAAGTTTTGACCAAAACCTGGCCAACAAAAAAAATGAACCAACAGAAAGAAAAAATACCCTAGAAGAGCAACCACCTTGTTACTCACAAAACTAGCTTGTCTTCCAAAAAAGCAGAGGCATGGAACTGTGTCCATAAACTCCGTTTTCATACTTGTTTAAAACAGTATTAGAATTTACTTTTAACTAAGGCCTGGATGGCTTAACCTTTATCACATTTCACTTTGGGTTTTTCATATATAGCTTGAAATGTAAAGGATGGGGTATAATTTTGTTGTGTACTAGATAGGAAAACCACATTAAGTTGCACTGTTTAGATTTTGCTAATACATTTTAAAAATAATAAATCTTAGAATAACAGCACTTTAATTTTTTTAAAAAAGATAAAAATAGTAACATTATTTTGCTATTCAAAATACCCCAAAGAAAATCAAAATAACTTGATGCGCTCTATAATTTCAATAATTCAACCAAGACATAGATCTCGTTTTAAGTACACTTGTCAAATATCACTGCTGTAAGTCAAGACATAACTAAATCTCTTCAAACTTTGGCAATTGGAAGTGCTAGAACAGCAGCAAGGTCATTTAGACCAAATTGGATTTTCAAAGTTGGACAAAGACAAATAGTAATTTTCAAACTAGATATATCAGTTACAAGTGAACTATTTATTACTCTAGGATGATAATATGTCCCTTTTGTCAGATGCATTGAAGTATTTTAGGTAACACAAAACAAAACTCAAAGAAACAAACAAAAAGCCTAAACTGGGAAAAAAATCCCACAACAACAAAAAAATCTTTCCCTAGGTTTCTGAATTTCTAAAATTGTGTCTGTTTAAAATATCCTCTTGATTTTTCTAATCAATATTGCAATTGGGCTGTTTAAGATATATTTTCAGATAAGGAGTTCCAGTTCAAAATAAATATTTCACTTTTTATAAATATTTGTTTCTTTCCAACCCTATCGAATTCTATATCCAAAAATTCTTGTTACTTTAAGATGTTAATTTTGGTTTAGCCCAGCTGTTTCACTAGTGAAGAAAATTAACTCTGTTACCTCTATACCCCAATTTTATAAGGCTTCAAAATACCATCCTGTAACATTGCACCAATTTTCAGAGCACCACTGCGTTACTCCTTTCAGGCATTTTCTTCCACCATTCGCCAGGAGAACTACCACCTTCATGGATACCATCCAGATCAGTTGCTGGAGTCACTATAACCTCTAAGGTTTTTGTCATCTATTTATTTGCAGTGCATTTACAAAACAAAACATTTTGAAATCAGATCTAAATTCACCATGCTGTTACTTATCTTTGAGTAAGAAAAAAAGAAATTAATATTCTTACAGTGGAAAAGGGAAAATGCCAATGAATTTACTGATTTTGTTAAGAATTAGTGCGGTGTCTGCTTTTTTTGACATAGTGGTGGGCTGAAATACAAATTTTTAGAATGAAAATAAATATGAGACTTGACAAGATGCATCCAGGGGTGGTAAGAGAGCTGGCTGATACTATTGTGAGGCTGCTTTCTATCACCTTGAATGGCTAGAGAGATCAAGAGAGCTCCCTGATGACTGGAAAAAGGCAAATGTGACACCCATCTTCAAAGACGACAAGAAATGGGCTCTGGGGAATTACAGGCATAATCAACATCACCCCACTCAGTTGGAAGCATTAAGGTTTGCATGCAGATGACTAAATCCCACACTCTGGCATCACTAAAGGGTAGCAACATGGACATGGCAAAACACTATAGGTTTAAAAAAAAAAAAAGGGGCTGGGTGGTATGACCTTAACAGAAGTCATGAATAAGGCAGACATTTCCAGGACAAGCTCTTATAAATAGAAAATAAATCTGTAAAGTGAACAAAACCAGGAGTAGACAGGGGTGAATTTTTTTAAGAGGAAATAAGATGGTAAAGGGCAGAACTTAGAAAAGACTGAGGAGGAAGAAGGGAATATAAGAAAAAGAAAATCATATCATGATCTATGCAGTTTGGATCTGGAAAATAAACCTGTTGTTGACCAGCATGTATGTCAGACATACTCTTGTGATCAGGATGGACTTTAGTGTTGAAGACAGACAACATTGACAAGACAGACTGGACAATTACAAGCAAATCTTCCTGGGAGCCATGTCCAGACTCATGAAGGACAAGACAACTAGGACCAGTCAGTACATTTACTATGGCAAACTATGACTAGCCCAGTGAGCTTTCTATGATGGGATGAATAACTTAGCAGATGGAGAAAGAGGTGGTTTAAGTGCTCTTCATCTTTAACCATCTCCTATAGCATCATTGCAGCCAAGACTGGGAAGTATGGGTTGCATGAGTGGACTGAAAAGCAGCTGAAGAACCTTCTGGACTATCCACTGCTTTGGGTCAGCCCTGCTTTGAGCAGACAGTTGGACTAGATGTGGTCCCAGCATACATTATTCTATAATTCAACAATAACTGTATCAAATAAAGGGATAAAGTTTATCTTAAGATATCACTAATAAGAAGTATTTTTACGTGCCTCTTTACAATTTAAGATGTTGAATTATCATATAGCGTACAGCTGAGAGGTAAATCACACCTTGAAATGGCTTCAGATTTTTCCAACTACAGGGCTATCTGTCATCTATTTTTTCTTTTTTTATCTACTTATTTCACACTTGCTATTTTCAGTCAAATATTGTGTTCCTCACCTGAAAGACTAATTAAAGAGACACAGATTTAATGAAGTGACTCCAGAAACCTTAAGGTAGTAGAAGAACTAGAAAATAATATACAATTCTCACATTGTTTCAAGATGAGAAAGTTAGTTCCACACTTAAAACTCATTAAGTTCAGTTCCTTTTCCATGATTGTATGATGCAATAGGAACAGAAAGCACAGGAGAATTAAAATTTGACATTTATCTGCAAACAATAGGAGAGGTGGGACAGATGTCTACAACTAATTACTGCAGCAGTCAATTGGAAATGCTGTTTGTTATGAGATTCTAACAGCGCATAGGAATAACTTTAATCATAACAAAAGTGTTCGGATAACATCAAATGAGTGAAGACTTACATTGAGGAGAAGACTAGGTAAATAAGCAACAGATCTGCTGAAAAAGAAAAGGTATTAAAATACTGAGATTGCCACAAAGGAAAGCTGAGTATTTTAAGACTTTAAGCACACACCCTCATTCCGCTGCCCCCCCCCCCCAACCAAAAAAAAAAAAACAAAACAAAACAAAACAAAACAAAACAAACGAAAACGAAAACAGGTCTTACTCATGGTGGCACAGACATGTAAGCAATCTTTAACTGTGGAAATGATTGTACTTCTTTCTGGGACAAGCTAGTCTATGTCCCCAGCTTTCAGCTATCTGGCTGTTACCATCTAGTGGGAGAAAGCTCAGGACTTATATATCTGAACTTACATACATGTGAAATTAGAAATTCTATGCTGAATTTCAACATGGACAGTCTCTTCTTAAAGATACATTTTTTTTTTTAAGCAATATAAGGTTTTCTGTAAGGTATAGAAGGACTTTACACAACTTAAAATAGTTATAAAACTATCCAGCTTTTTACTAAAACACGGGTTAACTATTTTTCAGTTGGTCTTTTAAAATTACAAATCTTGCCATGAAAAAAAGTCTGATTCAGTTTCCATTAATTTTCTAGAAGGGACTAAAGTCGCTTGCAGGGTTGTAACAATCAAGGATATGAACAGTGTTCAGTTCTGACTCATTAAAATACCTAGAAAATTACTTTTACTTGAAACTTAAGCTTATGGCGGAGCTAATTAATATGAAAATTTCTTCTGAAAGGAGAAGAAGTAATATAGAATGAGAGCACCTAATTTGGCAAATTTCTCTTTTTTTACCTGTGAATTTCACTTTGACCATATGAAATGCTGAAAAATGATTGAATTATTAATGTTATAAACAATTAAGTTTTGTTGTTTTTTTCCCAATATACATGATTTACACAGTTTTGCTGCTGAAATTGCCTACTGTTAAAAGAATTGTAGGATTAAGTGTGAAACCTGTGATAGAATCTTTCTGAGAAAGAAATAGATTATCTACACTGTATTTTCCTTAGGTGTGAAATGCAAGTAGGCTTAAGACATGAAATCAAACCTGAGATAGCAAATATGACCTCACAAGCATTTTTTGTCTCAGTTAAGCTAAACAGAAAAAGAACACTTGCATTTTAGCTGATCTTGCTGCTAAGAAGGGAAAAAAAGAGAGAAAGAGTGATCCTAGAAGTTCATCATGCTAAAGACCTGCCTCCTGCCAGACTATGATCGGGTGAAGAATTTCTGATGCTACATCAGTATTCTGGTAAGAGGAATATTTGCTATACTTTCTCCTCCAAACAGCTGAGTGATGTCTTGGGAGGGAAAGCTATTTCATGAGTTTAACTGTCATAGTCCAAATGACAAATAGCAGGGCTGAGATTTGCCCAGATTCTGCAGTACACTAAAATAGCATTACTCTGTCCTGTCACCCACTCGGTGCTGAATATTTGTTAAAAAAACCCCATGCTTCAAATTGCAGATTAGAAAGATGAATATTGGCATGTCAGATTTAGACGAGAAATCATCTGATCTCTTCCCTTTCCCCACATCCTTTAGCAGATGTGAGTTCCTCCATGTGCCTTTTAGAACAAGGTCAGCAGATAAGATGTTTTAACAAAAGAATGAGAAAACTATGGGATATGGTAGGCACGCATATAAAGCCAGGTGACATGACATTATCAACCCTATATCCATCACTGCAAGTGAAATAGTGAGGTACTGTCAAATGATCAAGAAGAAAATATCAGACTTAGTCCAGATAAGATTCCATTTGAAGTGAAAGAAGTCAAATGCATGGAAAATAGCCTATCAAATTGAATCAAGCTAGATCAAGCAAAGAAGAGAAGCTGTAGACAACATGAGACCTCGTAGCACAACAAAACCAAAAATTGCAGAGCATCCTAGAGATAGTTCTTTTTATACAGTGCATCCCATATGAAATGCTGAGATAAATGTTATGAGAGCATCATTACAGATTTTCATCACTGCATGATGTTATGTCAGTTCAGAATTTAACATTATTGAATAGCTATACAAATTTTAATGACCTCAGCAGTCACTAATCAAAGCAAGTATATTTAAGACAAGAAACAGAATTTTGTCTGCCTCAAAAGAAAACAAATCTTTGTAACTTATAGGCCTGCAACAGAAATAAAATAGCATTAAGTTCAAATCCAGAAGGACCTACTGGATAATGTTTGCTTAAAAAAAGCCTCAAAACCCAAACAAACCCTCAAAAACTCAAGATATGTATATAATAAAGTCTTAAGTACTGAGAACTTTGAGATAACATTGTCTAAGTGTTTTGAAAGGCACTTATAAAATTACTAAGGATATATCAGACCCACAAACAGGTAAATATTTCTTGCAAGCAGACTTAAAGTGTAGGGTTGAATGAAACCCAAGGACGAAATTATGAAAAAAGTAACATTTCATGCAAATGCAGCCCTGTGCTATATATAGACATGTCAAACAGCAGAGAAGGACATGGAAAGATCCCCTGATAACAAACACCTTGTCCATGATTTAAAAGATAAGCTGGTCATGCAGAAAACTAAGAATCTTTTTATGCATCTGTATAAAACCTTGAAGGAAAGTTTTTCTTACAATAACATCTGCTGATGGCAAGCAGGAAGATCATTATTCTTGACATTATAGCAGAAGAAATACTTAACATTTGCATGAGCTGATATCAGGCTGCTCAGAGTACTGAAACATGTGCCAAGAAGAATTTTTCAAATTTTTAGTTTACGTATATATGAGGAATTTCACAGGAGAAGTCCCCAGGCAAACAAAAAAGAAAGATTTGCCTTCACAAGTTCACCTCATAACTAAACTATTTTCTTGATATGTACTTGCTACTTTTCCGAACATGAAAAATATAGTTAAATTGTAATTTCACTTTTCATAATAAGTTGGAGAGACCAAGTCTAGCAAGGAGAAAAATAGAAACTTTTGTAAAGTCCAGGGAGTAAAACTCACCCATTTTTATTCTAGGTATTCTCAATCTAACAAAATTATTAATTCCATTAAAACATGGATTTTTCTTTACATGATGAAAGATTCAGCTTTCTCTTTTCCAACAGGGATACATCAATTTTATGCAATGGTGCCCAGCCCTGAACTGTTGAGGTATGATTGTTAAAATTCACCCTTCCTTCCTTCCTCTATATGAGTTGCTTTATGTGCATGGATAGTACATGAAATGGTTCACATCAGTGTGACCATAGGATGAGAAAATATTGATTAAAAAAATGTGCAACAAATGGGACTGTGGAGTGACAATAATATTTAAACATTTTTCTGTGCTCAAGAACATAAGACAATTGGGTTATAATGCTGTAGCACAATCTGGTTTTTTGCCTGCAGAATCTTACTGATGCAACAGTAGGAGATATATAAGTATTGCAAGTACACCAAAATGTGTAACGTGAATTGACATATGAAAATTATCCACTATCAGAAGATCCTATGAGCAATGACTAGTAGTTATATCCAAGGTCGTCTACAATGAGACTTGACACTGATGTGTTGCTGCACAGGCTTCACCAAGACCACAGGGGCATAGGTAGGTAGCAAAAGGGCAGAGACCCATGAGATAGATTTAGACAGGATCCCTGTTCCTGCTTGGAATAGGCTAAAACAGGAATACACTGGTTCCCAAATATAGAAACAGATTGAAATAGGATAAAAGAGTCAGTTCTAATGGGGAAAATTTAGCATCTCTGAACTAAGCTGTGAAAGGTTAATTAACAATTTTTCAGAACTTCCGTACTAGTCTGTTTGTGCCTGAGGGCTTGATGATGAAGACACTGACTAAGATGTGATTTAGTGAGAAAGAATAAAGACAGCACAAGTCTAGCCTTAGTTTCACTCTAGGTTCCTGTGACATCTAAAGCATCACATCCATTATGGCTGCGTTTGCACAATACTTGTGTGTTTTATTTAGGTTTTTTGTTTGCTTTTGGAAGAAGACAACCTAGTCTTTTTTCTTTATCATTACTTTATGTTTTGTTCAACACTAAAAAATGTTGAATCAAGCAAACTGTCTCAAAACCTGTCTGGATGTTGACAACTATTTTACAAGGGGAATACTAAACTTTTTTTTTGTTTAAACTTACATGATAATGCTAGTTCCTTATATAGCATTTTGCATATGTGATTTTGCTTTTTCTTAAACTCTATTCAGAAAAAAAATTAGGATTATCATACCAGTAAAATACAATATTATTTGAAGTACAACAGTCAAATATTGAAAACCATATGTTTTTTGTTATTATCTCTTATGAGAACTTAAACGCCTTGTTTTCTAAGTCTCAGTTGGATAGACAATTACCTGATTTACAGTTCTCAGGTTATTTACTCCATGGTGCAAAGCTGCTAAGTACAGTACATTAGAATGTGCGCCTGCTGAATTACAATGGAATTTTCTGTGAAGTGTGTTGCCCTTTCTGGTCCAGTAGTGTGCAAATGTAATATCAAATCTTTAAACATTATATGACTTGAAATACAGTTTGAATATGTGATTCATTATTATGTGTGTAATATATGCTATTTTTAGTATTTCATTAAAATATGCATTAAAATACAAAAATATTCTGATTTTTAATTATACTAGTAAAATTTCTGGTGTTTCTCTAAGGCAGCCACTGTCCTTGCCTAGAATGTTTTAACCCATATTAAAACTCAAGTCTTTACAGACTTGCCAGAAGCAAGAAACCTTTCCAGTTGCTCCTTCACTATATAATTTAAAGCAAGATAACATTGGTATCCTGATATATCCTGCCATTATGGTAGCAGGAGTAGGTGGGTAAGAGTAACAAGATTGATTTAATCAGTCATGAATTATTTTTGTTTGAAAGAATGATTGTTATATTTGCACACTACTGACTGAAAGTTGATGACAAAGTGGAAACTAAATAACCACTAATTCAGTTTTGAGTTTCCTATCTTAGCATACCATTGGTTTAAGTAAAGCTTAGTCATCACAAAAATTTGGGTAAATCTGTCATTTTCCAAGCTCAAGTACATTTTTCATAAACAAGTTCACTAAAGCAGCATAAGTATTTATTCTTTCTAAAATATAAAAATTCATGACACAATTAATGTTTTCTGAATTTCAGATTGAGGTGAAAAAAAATTCAGTCTGGATAGTTCTAGTTCTGCAAGTACATAGTTAAGTACCTCAGTGTTGTTAGACATTACAAACATAAAATAAAAAAGTTATTTTTTGAGTAGAGGAAAAGGAAACAAAAGGTAAAAGAGCCTTATTGTCACATCAATTCAATTTGCAGCAAAGGTATATGTTGAGTCTCTCTAATGTCTCTCTTTATTACCTGCTCTTCTCCTCGGATCTTTTCTACTGGGTAGTTATAATTTAGAAAGCCCCTGCAGGGCTCTTGTGCTTCTGAAAAGGATGTGCAATAGAGTATGTCACCCAAAATAATTATCTGCAACCACCATCTTACCTTAGGCTACATGTCAATATGCACTCACTTGGTACTCAGAGACTGCATCTAATTTAGACCTGAAGGCAGACACACGTGAATAATACTTACAGCAACAAAACAGGATGGAAGCTACAGTGGAACTAATTTATTAGTTAAAAAGGGCATCAACTGAAGAATTACAGCATCTTTCATAATCTTGGTACTGTAATCTTTTTCATTTTCCTCAGGATCCAAGAATGACATTCTGTGGTGTCTTAAAGAAAGTAACAGAAGAGAACAAAAATATGAGCCTTGCACCATTTAATTTGCTTTCTTAAGGTATGTGTGAATAGCCCTGGGTCTTATTCAGGCACAAATCAGAAGATATTCTGAGGCTAAAGGAATTATACTAGTAGAAAAATGTGCATGAAAGAGGATAAAAATTAGGTCATATAATTCTAAAATACAATAAATAATAAAAAAATAAAAAAAACTGGATAACAGGTTTGACTGCACCCTCAGCAAGTCTTCAGACAACACCAGGTTGGGTGGCAGCATTGATCTGCTTGAGGGCAGTTAGGTTCTACGGAGGGATCTGGACAGGCTAGTTTTATGGGTCAGTTGTATGAGGGTCAACAAGGCAAAGTGCAGGTCCTGCCCTTGGGTCACAACAACCCCATGAAGTTATACAGGTTGGGACCAGAGTGACTGGAACACTGCCTAACAGAAAAGGACCTGGGGGTGCTGGTCAACAGCTGACTAAACGTGAGCCAGCAATGTGCCCAGGTGGCCAAGAAGGCCAATGGCATCTTGGCCTGCATCACAAATAGCATGGCCAGCAGGAGTGGGCCAGTGATTATCCTGTTCCACTTGGAAGTGGTGAGGCTGCACCTCAAATCCTGTGTTCAGTTTTAGGGCCCTTACTACAAGAAAGACATTGAGGTGCTGGAGCATGTATGAAAAGGGCAACAAAGCTGGTGGAGGGACTGGAGCACATGTCTTATGAGGAGTGGCTGAGGGAGCCAGGCATGTTTAACCTGGAGAGAAGGAGGCTCAGGGAGACCATATCACTCTCTACAGCTACCTGAAAGGAGGCTGTAGCCAAGTGGGGATTGGTCTCTTCTTCTGAGTGACAGGACGAGAGGAAATGGCTTCACGTTGCACCAGAGGAGATTTAGGTGGTATGTTAGAAAAAAAAAATCACTGAATGAATAGTCAGACATTAGAACAATGCTGAGTTAATAGTTGGGTTTAATGATTTTTGAGGTCTCTTCTAACCTTAATGATTGTATGATTCTGTAATTCTATATATTTGCCAAACACATAAGGTAAGCAGGAACATATAACATAAAGTTGCAGAACTCTAAACGCATTTTATGTGATATTTGATTCCACAGAATTCATGTGTGCTGGAATGGATAAAAAGTTAAATAGCTTTGCTGTGACCCTTGTAAAAGACAGGAGAAAACATCAGGCGAAGAACTGTATTCTCCATCATGTACCCAAAAGTTTCATTCTTGCTACACCTTGCTCCTCAGCCCACAGCTGCAATGAGGGACCTGCACCATTTGCTTTGGAGCAAGCAGGTGTTTAATCCTCCTTTCACCAGAGAAAGGTGAAATTACCCTTGGTAAAGTTCATGGACAGACCCAGTATTTCCTCAGAATAATTCCTATTCACCCCGTCTCTTTGTCCTGTATGTGACAGAGGTGAATATTTGCAAATATTCTGTAACTCTTACGTATATTTAAATGCATGAAAAAAATTGAGGAGAATTGATTATGTGAGTGAATTCCCTCAACTAAGAACATAGCTTGCAGTTTTACCCTAGGCCAGCTTCAACATTTTCTTTGCTCCAGCCTGAAGCCATTCACAAAATAATCATTGTGAAGCAGACTCCTGTGCACAATACTGACCTGTTTCTGCCCTGCTGGCAGGAAAACACACTATTCCCATGAAGACATAATATCACTTCAAGAAACTACACTGAACTTCACAATACTACCAATAAATTTCTTAAGCATATTTTTTTGTGTTCCTTTATGACCTCTACCCATAGAGTGTGTTGCACTTCATGGAACAGAAAGCTTGGAAATAATCACACAGCTCATGAAATCTACTTCCGTAAAGCTGCAGTATCCACAGCACAGGCATTACATATCACTGACCACCAAACACATCAGTAGGAGTTTTAGAGTTGATGGAGGAGACTAACAGGCCAATTATAATGACCCACAGGAAGCTGGCAAGACTGATAGCAATAGCAATGCTTTAAATTCTTATTTCTGAGGAATTTGTTAAACAAAATGCCTTGTTATATATCTTTGGAGCTCAATACTTTGGGACTCCACCACAGAAAAAATGTTTACACAGGATGTTCAGTGGATTGTGTAGCAACTTATACAGCTATAGAAATTTACAGGTTCAATTCTTAATTTCAGTTACATACATGCAAACATTTTCTGACTCATGGGTAAAGCTGCAAAATTTGAATGACAGGAGTCCATAGAAGGCAGGAGGTAATGTAAACAGTTCATTTGGCAAGAGCATGAAAGAACTAATGTACATTATTAAGGCAACCGAAATGAAGTTATTCTTTCTTTTGTGAAGTACTGAGTACTAGAGTGTATAGTAGTGTCTGGCATATACTGCAGGATAAACTTTTTCAAATATTCCTTTGTTCAAATAGCTTTACACAACTGACTACCATCCAGCCCTCATTGTATTACTAATATATTCTAATTCCATTTAAAAGAATACTCAGCTGTTAATCAAGTTTATTTGTACATCTGTAATAGGTGCTTTTTTTCCCCTTTCCATAACTTCAGTGTCGATAAAAATTCATTAGTTCTGTTTATTTCAAAATGTAAAGCTCTTAGGACAGAGAAAAAAGTAAATTTTCATCAAGAAGTTTCACAATAATACACAATTTTCACAGAAGTTATTCTTCTGGGTCACAATCCCAAGTAAATTTTCTCAGTCGACTCATTAATGTGGGGCGACTGTCACTGTTTACTGCCAGTTGAAAGAACTCATTGAAAGAGTTTGTCTAATGAGAAGTACAATTTTTACAAATTCATTCTTTTTATCAAACAATACCAATGACAACTGTATTTCATATATACAAAGAGTAAATTAGCTTTGGAACAGCTAAAAGAAAATTTCACCTTGTTTATTATTTATATTCCTAAACACATTAGGAACTTGGGTGTGAAATATGCTATCAAAAATCTTTTCAGAAAAAAGTATTGTAAGATTATACAGTTGAAACTGAACGCTGAGCAACATTTCTGTTATTATTAAAAGATTCAAACAATTCACATAGTTGTTGGTCATTTAATTTCCTTTGCAACAATTTCATTTGCATGCTACAGAAAGCACAAAACTACACTGAAGAGTGCAAGGACACCTCCTTGTACAAAAGACTTGGCATATTATAGGTGCCAAAAGAAATGCTAAAAGAGACTAGAAAGAGTAATCATAGTAGTAATAGATCTATTGCCTTAGGAAAACACAGTTTAAAAAATCTGGTCAGACCAGTGTGCAAGAAGCTGTAAATAATGCACTGATGGCATTACATGGCCTATTGCTTGGAGAGCACCGCTCCAGGAAACGCCTTCTAATAATGTCATCCCACAGACTGACTCTGCTGCCTTGCTTTTATCACTTGAGTTCTTTTACTTCACTCATCTATATGACTTTTACTGAAGTTGTAATCTCCCCTTGAACCTAATTGAAATTATTCAATGTTTTTCTTTTGAACCCAAAAGATAGAAGTTCTAAAACTTAAAATTACTGTTGAAAAACTATGACAACAGAACAACCTATCTAACACAAATGTATCATTTTTTACAAACAATCAGAAAAATAGACTTCCACGGCCTGCAATATTGAAAATGAATACGCCAGATCTCTGGCTCCTACAAAACATCTTCCTGTACTGGCCATTACTACTATATATATGATGGATGGGGTTAGTACTGTACTCCAGATTTTATCATTGACAGCCTCCATATATAATTGCAAACTGCTTTCAGAGGTAAGAATTGTAAAAAGAAACAACCAAAACTTACTTAAGCATTCATGATAAAGCAATAGAAAACAAAAATATGAGCTTTTCTTTTTTTTTTTAATTTGGAATTCAGATGAATAGTATCCACAATATTATGTGGGAACAATTGCAACCTAACCTTTTAATAATAGACTTCTCTAAATGAATAACAGTATTACAGTTTGATTTGGTGCAATTACAAGGACAAAAAAAAGCTACTCTTTTTCTTCTGTATAACATTTGACACATACCTGTGCTGGGTATTATTCGAGATTCATTACATGAAAGATAACTACATCTATTAGATGAGTCTTGGTATATTACATTAAATTCACTAACTAAAGTCCAAGAAAAAATACTTATGCTTTCCTCACATGAGTAATCATGTTCACTAGACTTGGATTACAAAAAGAAGTATAAAGCTGTCAGAAGTGATCTATTTAATAAATCAGCAGTTTATAACACTAAAAATTTTGTAATATCTAGGTAGCATCCCATACATTAAAAATTCCATCAGATCCAACATCTTGGAAACACACTTAAATGGAACAACAGCAAAACAAACTTACTAGTCATGAAGGCACGAGAAGCAGATATTTCCAATAAGAAGGAAAGAGGAAACATTATTTTATGATATGAGCAAGTCCTTACCTAGTGGCTGCCCTGCGATGATCCTGGCATTCTCTCCTGCCACTGCTGCCCTCGCATGCCTCTCACTCATGTACTGTACAAATGCATAACCTTTGTGCACTGAGCAGCCCACTATTTTCCCATACTTTGCAAAGATTGCTTCGATGTCACCTTTTTTGACAATGGCTGTGTTCAGATTGCCAATGAAGACTCTGGAGTTGATGGACTTTGGGTCGTTCTTATTGGTGACGTTGCTGGTCTGTGTTTTGCCAGTCATGGTTGGATTACTTGGCTTTAAACCTTAAATAAATAACAAAGAAAATTATGTTTCAAAGCATGAAATGACTCTGACTTTGGATGATTTTTCCAGCAATAATTCACTTTTATTTTTTGCTTTGGGTAACTCTAGACTAAAAAGAGTCAAATTTTATAAAACATTACCACTAAAACCAAGATAGCACATTTTAAAATACTGCTCATATGTCAAATTAAAATTTCTTATTTTTGTAGATATGAAATACACCAATACATCTCTTAATACAATGCTGTGATAGTAGAGCTTTACTGTAATCTTATGTGGATTTCTGCTTAGAAATTCAATATTGACTTTTTAAGTACATAGCCATCTGGAAACTGCAAAGCAAGAGAATGAATCATTTTCTTCCGTCAAAGAAATGAACATTCAAGGCCATGTAGAGAGCAAACTCTTACAATGAAAGACAGCACTGCTTTTCTTTGGTGTCAGTTAGAGCACATTTCTCACCAGTTAAATATCTCAGTGAGGTGTGCAGTGCAGGTAACATACAGTTCTTTACTGCAATCAATATATTTCTATCAGAACAATTTTCCCCGTAAATCCAGTACAAAAAAAAAAAATGAAAAAAGAAGAAGAGAAAAGACATTGGATTATGATCTGAGAATCAAAAAGTATGAAAACAAACCACTTTAACTATAGGAACACAGATTTGCTTGCTGCTTTGCTCTTCTTATGATGTCACAAGTCTGAATGCATTCTGATATCTTGGATGGAAATAACTACACTGTTTTTTGAAAGATTTGGTAAAACAAAAAAAACCCCAAACCATACTTTCGGTGTTCATCTAGTCTCACACCTCTGAAGAACACGTAATTTTCTTAATACTCACCTGCCACCCTCCATTTGCATCAATTTACTTAGATGGAAATAAAATAAAAGTGTCTGTGCTGGGTTTTCTTTAGCTTTAGTAGACAACAAGAATTTCAAAAATACACATAGCTTTAAATAGAGAAAATTTATCTTGTAAGAAGGAGGTCATTTATACAGCAGTCAAATATAGGCCATGTATTACAGCTAAGAAATATGTTACTATTTTTTAAGCTGTTCATACTTTTGATCATGTCACAGTAACAGCTCGGGCAAGAAGAGAATCCAGTTAAATACTTCTCCCAGTTAAAGTTCAGTTCATTCCTCAGGATAAAAAGCTATAATGACCTCTATTCTGGACACCTAAAGTTTAATTCTACACAGCAGAAATTTCATATTTTAAATCAGTAGCTACCATATATGAAGCTAGAAAAAGAAACCATTGTTACAGAACTCTGCACAATTCCTGGTGAACAAAATGGTCACAGACATCAGCACTTTGACTGCCTCTATCCCGGAGGATCCAAACCCCACCTTCCAGGTAAAAACACACAAATGAGATGTGTGGGCAATCCTCCTGAGTCCCAGAAAACAGTCAGCTCTATTAAACAAATGTGTGCTATGAGTCAAATAGCTTTCATTTGCTTAACAACTTAGTGTGGCAACTTACTTATACTCCAACATTTAGAAAAAACATGGAAGAAAAGAAGAAAAAAAATGTTTTCTTGTAAGTTTATTAATTTTTAAATACATTCCGGAAACACAAGATACTGAAAACATGCACAAATTTCATCTTGGAAACCCAGGAAAACTGCCTTGACCACAAGCCTCTGAGCTTTATCATAAGACAGACTCAATACCATGTATTTTTAGATTGCTGTGCAGAATGTGCATATTTGAAGTCATGTCTATATGTGTCATGTCTACATGCTATGCTTAATATTGCACAGCATAACATTGAATAACTTGAATATTCATAGCATTAGGCTTGGTACTGAAATAGTTAGAAGACAAACCATTGTTTGGTTTGTCTTCATTAAGCTCCAAATTGGCAAAAAGTGGACTGATGATGTTTTCTAAGACCTGAAAAATTTAAACCCATCTTAGATATACTTACATTTACACCGGAGTCAAAGTGACAGTAACACAGCCATATTATCTTAAAGAGCCCTAATTACACAAACTGAAGAGGTAACATGGCAGAGTATTTAGGTATAAAGATAAAAGTTAATGCAGTCAGGTTGCTGGTAAACAAGGAACCACTGGTATCCCCTGTCATGCCGAGTTCAGTGTGCATGTACCACTCTATTGGGAAAACCTAACATGGACAGTATTGTGTTCATTTTTGTCAAGATCCAGAAAAAAACCCAAACTGTATTTGTCCTTATATAATTCTTATCTTCTTGTTAGTGTCATCTGTGTACATTTATTGACTGTGTAGCTGAACTCATTTTCCTAAACTCATAGAGGTAGTTTATCACAAATAACATCATTAGTCTAGAAAGCAGTAGCCTTGACTGTATGACTCTTAGTAAGAATTTTTTTAGTGCTTCCATTTCTACTTTTTAATCTTCAGACTTGAATTTTTTTTGGCTAAGGGCTGTCTCTCCAGGTATTTTTATATAGCTTCTAACATGATGATGAGACCTCAGCTGGAACTTTTGCGCACAACCGACAGACTAATAATAAAAATGATAAGGAGAAAAAAATCTACAGAAAATCTTTTGCCAGAAGTCAGGATTTGCATGAAAATTACACATAACAAAACTCCTTATTTATTACAGCACAATTGTTTTCTAAACATCAGAGTACCACACTCTGTATTTCCTCTATTGTTTAGCCATTTAACATGGGATTTAGTGAACTATTCCTTTTTTTATTTCATAAAAATCCTCATTTTATTTTTGCTCAATTTTTGTCTGCACTAATTTAAATAGACATTGAATATTTCTCTCTTGTAGTTGTTCTTTGCTATGCAAATTTACAATATTTTTACAACACAAACAAAAGTGGTTGTTTGGTGGGTTCTCTCATATTCAAATGAGCAGTCAGGAAAATATGCTGCAGAAATTCAAAGGGTAAGAATAATAGTAACACGAATGATTGAGGTTTGATTGCCTTGCTGGTCAATGTACAATACTGTTGTGAATATTTCATAAAAATCAAAGATTCATGGGAACTTCATCACAATGCAAAAGAACATGGTAAGTTTTACACCTTGCTTACAATATACATCTGTGAATACTGAATTATATCTATCTTCTCTGAGCTATCAGTAAAGTCACAAACATTGTAACTCATACAACTGCAGAAATAAATGAAAGTGAGAAAAACATATCTGAAATAATCTAATTTCTTTGCAGCCTTTAATAAGATATCTTTTAAGAAATGCTTTACAAATTAAAGCTAGCTATCATTGCATTTAATCGTATTTATTTATCCAATACACTTCATTCTATACTATAATTATAATATAATGCAACACATATGTTATACATTATGTATTATATATATTTTGTTATATATTATATAAACTGCATTGTTTTATGCAGTAGCTATTTCAATTATTCTACCAAGAAGTAAATAGTTTAAGTCTTTGTATAATTAAAATACAAGTTATAAATTGGACCGTTTCTATTACTACATGGATCTCTGATTTGAAGAGTAGAGTTTACAAATCTTAGGCATTAAAATTTCTAACAAGTTAAACAGGAATGAAAAAGTAAATTACTAAAATGAGATTACTATTGTCTAGGACACAAGTGAGAAGTTTAAACCAGACGATTTGAAGTGCTGAAAAAGGGGGGAGAATTTAATCCTTGGCTTCCTTCCCTTCCCTTCCCAAGTATTTCTTGGTAAAGTTTGGCTAAGCACCAGCATGACAAAACATTACTTTGTGGTTTCTTTCCATAAGAAATATATATGAACCCACATCTCCCATTTCATAGATGTTCCTCCTCAGGCACTTTGCCTACCCCCAGAACAGTGAAGACGGCAATTCCTTTTACAGTTGTCCCATGCTCCAGTGAAGGGACAGCACAGGACTTAAAGCAAAGAGAAAGGGAACAAGTTGACAAATTCTGCATCCCAGTAACACTCAGGCGTGTTTTTTAGGGAGTAGGGTCAAGAAGTGACTATGATAGTCCTCTTTGACCTCTGCTCCCAGTGCTGCTTTATGCGTTTTACCAATGATTTTTCACAGCGTAAAATGCAAAATTTGTCTTTGGAGAGACAGAAAATTGGCCAAACTGCAAAAAAATTTGGGATCTATGAAGACTTGGTTATCTAAGCTATTTAAAGGGATTTTCAGCATCTCCCCAGGTGTACAGCTGTTTCTTATCTTAAAATGCTAATTGGAACTAATCAGACATGTAAAATTTCTGAATTTCTGAAAATTTGTCTCTGAAATTATCCTTCCGTATTTTCCTATACTGAACAAACCAGTGAGGCTAACCTGTAAAAATTCTGTTATAACCAGAAAATATCAGATAAATCTGTTTAGAAGAAGTCAAAAAATATTTACATTGAAAGCTTGGGGATTTTTTCTAATTTTTTTTTTTTTTTTAAGATCTATACCTACTTTTGGTTTAAAACAAATTGTCTTCAAGGAGTATAGCAACACTTTCTAGAGGTTCTACATATTTATGAGTTTTTATCTTGGAACTGTTTTCTTTTGTCAATAAAATATTCACTATTTTTAAGCAAATAGAAAAAGTGTACATATTTGAATGAACTATGTATTACTTGTAGTGACTTTAGGAAAACTTAAGGTCTGCTGAGGAAAAACTGAAGCAACAAAACTGAAAATGTTTAAGGAAAACACAAATTCTTTCTGAAAATTGAATAGAACTGTTTTATTCATACAGAGTTTTAATATCAAATTTCTATGTTCTTTATCTATTTACAAAAAAAAAAAAAAAGGAAGAAATTAAAATTACTTTCATTTCCTCTCCCCCAACAAAAATAAAATTAATTTTGAGATCATGTGTAGAGCAAAGTCAGGAAGTAATCAACACTATATTAGATTTGTGTGATAGCAAGGCTAATTCTTTCTGGAGAAAGATTTTTAAATATGAAAATTCCCATCGTTGGCAGCTTTCTCTAAGCACCATTAAGTTCAAAATCTTAATTTTTACTATTTACAAGAAGACATTTGAACACTGAGATGCATAGTACACATTTGATAATTGTAAATTCTTCAAAGGAAGAAAAAGACCTTAACAGACACATGGTCAAACAGTGATGTTTGTTTCCACAACGAAATCCACAGTAAAAAGTACACACTGTAAGAAAATAATTTCCAGGATATTTGGGACTCAAGCTGAACATGGGCATTCTGGTAAATATCAAACATCACAGTATTGGTCCTTAGACGGACAAAACACAACACTATAACATCTTGTCAGTCTCTGGCCCAAAACATGGAGTTTTCCTCTTTCAGCATTTCCAAGCAATTTATCTCTGCCCTTCTGTTATCTAGCCTCAGTTAATAGCTGAACTTCTATCAATATCAAGATTCAATTGTTGCTTTAATAGTTGAGCTTTTCTGTGACACATTGTCTTCAAGATTTAAGAATCAATGATCATCAAAATGTTTATCAAGAAAAAAAAGAATAAGGCTGTAATATATTTTCTCTCCTTTTGAGTTACCTTTTAGCCACAGTGACAACATGAATATTTTTGAAGTGTTGTAGACAAACTTAAAATGTTTAAACATTGGAAGTGTCCTTCTGAGCATGAAATGTTCTACAACATAGAATTTTGTGTTAGTTCCAATCTTGTATTGGTAGTAATATTTTGTGGGGAAAATTCAATATTCATGTTAATTCCTTTAATAGACAGTCATTTAAAAGTATTTTATCTTAATTAAACCACTACAAAATTTTTCATATCTATTGGAAGTATGACTATTGGATATTTCACAGTGGTAGGGAGGAATGGAAGGAGGGAAAAGAGAGAATGGAAAGTTGTCAGATAAAATATATTTTGTCTTGGAAAAATCCTTTCTTCTTTATGTTTTAAGTTAATTTTTAATGAATTATTATATCTAGGTCACACAAATAAAGAAGAAAGCTATTCATAAAATGGTTAGTTGAATCTGCATCAAAATATTCTGGTTCTTTCCAGTCCTCATTTAAATCAAAGAATATGTGTGGGTTTTTTTTTTTTTTTTTTTTTGGT
>VYXB01005251.1:3182-37754 GCA_013397135.1 Pachyramphus minor | reverse complement strand
GTTTAGTTTTTAGCTTTCTTTCAATTATTTTTAAGAAGAGGTTGAACATAATGTCTATAACATGGACAATGCTCCCTTCAAGCTGGCATTTCTGGAGTCATAAAAATGACAATATGCATCAATACTTGCTATGCCACATATTGTAGAAAGCAAAGGACTGAAAGATAAAATGATGTAGCCGATCTCAATTAATGTTCTGCTGTCACTCTTCTCAAAGAGACAAATACTTTTTCTTTGTGGAGACTGAATAAAATATATCTACTTATTACAAGAAAATAAAATAATTAGAGATTAAGGATAATATGCAGAAAAAATAATAAATTGCTTTTAAGGATACATTATTTTGCATTAGTTGTTTAAACATTGGAAAGGCTAAGGGAGGGATGTGCACTCTGTCCCCAGGAGCAGCAACACCTCCAAGGAGGCGGAGATAAAAAGAGAAGGTCTGATATCTGTACAGGTGGAAAGAAGTTGCAGCTGCTTATTGCCCTTGGTGCCTTGCTGGGGCCTTTTTGCACCCAAATGGTCAAAAGAAAATGAAACCTGTGAGCACAGAATAATAGGGATTTTCCTTCCCATTCACATGCTCTTTGTTCTCAGGATAAAGAAAATAACCCTATCTAATCATGTAAGGAAGTACATTTCCCTAATATAAGATATGATGATCACTCAGATATGGGTACCTTTCCCCCATCATATTTAAACCCTGTTAAATACAAAGCTTTCTCTATTTATAAGTTACAAAATCAAGATAAAACACTGTTGGCTAGGATAAGAAAGTAACTGTGATAGTACATACCAGTATAGTTGTGTAAATAATACAGGTACTTTAGGAGAAGAATACTAGAACCAAATGTTAAAAGAAAAAAGTAAAGAGTTATTTGGATTCTAAGTGAAGAGGAGTTTGAAATTGAGTAAAGATACATTATCTAAATGTCTAATCCCATAAAGAGATACATCCTTTGAGGGAATACTTGAGAGACCTGGACACTGAGGTTGCTTTGCAGACTCCAGAATGGGACTTTTGGTATTATCCCACAGATAATACCTCACCTTTTAAAATGTATCTAGGAGAGACAGCACAATCCAGGCATTTTTAGTACTAATTCAAGACAGATAAATAATGGTTAAGTAGGTAAGGTTAAGTAAGTCAGGTTAACTTTGGTACTTTAACATGTCTACGTTGCAATCTGTGTGCTGGATATGTCTATCCAGGAAATGATAATGGAAACTTTTCATCTTGGGATGTGTTTCATTTATGTACTGTCAGTCAGGCTCTTGGAAAAAGAACTGAACAAGTTTGGGTTATTTTTGTTTGGGTTATTTTTAAGCAAAAGGTAAACAAAAGTAGGTGACTTTCCCCTTTATTTCCGATATTTTTACTAAATCTATTTGTAGCCATCTATCTCATCTTCTCTGAGTCATCATTTATCATTTATAGAGCAAGCTATTTTAATCTTCTCTCATCACTCATTCCTGCTGGCTTTTTAATAATTTTTAATGTATTTCTGACTTTCTATGATTTCTGTGACCTAAATCCATTTCCAATCTTCAGTTTTAGGTGTAGTGACAGCAAAAGCTGCAGGACTGCTGTCTTTCTCTTCACTTTGTTACTTGATGGACTGCCTAAAAAAAAAATCTCAGCTATATTTGATGTCATATGACATTTCCAGCTAATCTCATGTTCACTAGGATTTCTTGGTCTCATTTGGCAGTGTTGCTCCCTCTGTGTTTTTATTTTCTCTTCAGCGTCATATCCCTGTGAAGATTAAAAGAGCCCTGGCAAGTAAGACAGTCTTCTACTACCATTTCTATATTTCTAACCTTCCTAATACTTTACCACTCTTCTCTGTTCTCAAGGGAATTTACAGTCCCAAATTTCACTTTCTGAAATTTTAATTAGCGAATTGTTTTAATGCATTAGATTTTAACTCATTATTTAAAACCAGGTCTAATAAGGATACCAATGGCAAGGTTAGATTTTTCCCCACAATACAGTTGTTATCTCAATCCTTCTCTGTTACGTACTAAGGGGTTTTTTTGGGACACACGACATTAATCATAGAAAGGCTGATATGATTTCATTTTTCAAATTATTCTTAAGGGAAGAAAATTATTTTGGCAAACTGTACATGCATTTTCAAAGTTACATCTAATATTTATTTTTTGTGTAATTGTTATAATCAACTCATTGATAGACTATTTTAACTCATTTTATTACATCAAAGTCTCTGAGAAAACTTTTGGTAGCATTACTTTGACTAGAATTTTTCTCCCTTGTGTTTCCTTTATTATTTTATAAGAGTTTGAAATTGGATTTGAGGAATGTCATGGTCCAGGCTGTTGAATACCAGACAAGTAGTCAAGAGCTTCTGAATTGTAATCCTAGCTCTGGTACAGACTTGATAAGAGACCTTATGCAAGTCACTTAATATCTTCACCTTGTCCTCTTTCTTCAGAAACTGGCAATAATACTGATGATATTCCAGCTCAGTGGGTTGTTGCACGAATGGAATTAAAAAATGCAAAACACCACAGAAATGCTGCAGCACTAGGAAATTTAATAGAAAATATACCATTTAATTGAAAATATAAGAAGTTGTTTTGAGGATTAGTAATATCTTGGTTTCTCTATGTAATCTCTATATTTCTGTATGTTTCTAAGTATTTTCTATTAATGGGTATTTTTATACTTTATCTCCTATATTAGTTGATCAAAATATTTACTTGATCTTTAATAGTGGTGAGAAGTACTTAAGAATACTTAAATTTCATAATCAAACTAGAATCACATTTTCTATTGTATTCACTTCTTCTCACAAGTATGTCTTGGAGATTTATGCCAGATGACCATAATGTGCCTCTGACTTACTGGAAGAAAAGCTACTACTGACAACAAAGTAATTCTGATATCTGACTCTAGCTTTGCCAGTAACTTTCACAAAGTTATGCAGTAAATCATGACATATTGTGCTTTTGGTTTGGCCATCTCTTTCTTTCACCCCCTTTATTCAGCCTGGCCAAATTTTTCAGTCTTGGTTTTATTCATTAGCATGTAGCATACATCCTGAGTCAGGAACTCAAGTTAATATGCTACCTTTCACCATAAAACAGCTGAATGCTTTTTTAGTCTATCTACAAAGTCTGCTCTGTCTTTTCACACACTGAATCTCATATGTATATGTCAAAGTTTACAATTACAAAGGTAGTTAAGAAACAAGAGATACTCTCACCACTGAGAATATGCAACAAGACATCTGGTATTTCTTTCCTTGATAAACCTTAGAGGTCATTGCATCCACAATGTGAAAATGGGATTTTCTGCATGGGATTATGAGTATTTCCGCTATCTATACATACAATATGCAGGCATCTGATGAAGAAAAACTTGGAGAAAATATGAATATGGATGTAATGATGATATTGTTAGAATCTTAAATCTTGTATTTTGATATGACTTCAGCTCCTTTTTCCACCACAATCATGCAGACATGTCCAAGGTTCTTATAAACTATATTCATAGACTCTCCTGAGGATTTCATAAACACAAATTCAAAGCTCTCTGTAGAACTATTGTACCTCTATCATCTGAGCCTGAAGGCATCTGAAGTTTAATTGCAATTTGGTGTCTGAAGCTTACAAGTAGACTAATGTTCTGCTGAAATCTCTAAAATCTTTCAAGTCTGAGTGGCTTGACATATATAGGATGTTTAAATGTGGCCCAAGGCATGCATTAGCATGCCTTGGCTGCAGAGATTATTTCAGTTATTTTCCTCTGTTGTGACTATTATGGACACAATATCCAATTGCAGTACCTTTCTCAGAATTTTAACTGAGAGTTCAACATTTAGGACCTTTTCTGGTACAACGGAAACTTTCAATTGATTCTCTGCTGCTGAAAATTAGAATTTGCATACTTGGTCTCCTGAGCACATGCCTTGGCTCTCTGAGCAATCACTGTAGCATGGCTGCTTCAAGCTCCTACTCCTACATCTCCCTTCCTAGACTACCTTCAAAAGCATTTGACATTTACTTTGTAATTAAATCTATGTGAATATTCATGTTAAAGCCTTACTAGGTCCTTTTAATTAAAAATAAAAAAAATCAATATTTGTCTGTTTGTTTTTCCGTTGCATGCTGAGACATGGAAATTAAATTAAACTTAAAAGAGTAATATTTTCTTTGCTACTGATAGGGTGCAAACCCTTCAGTTCCTACACTATGCCTCATACCATATAAAAAAATCTGCTAAATTGTTTAAGAAATGTGTTAAAAGCAATTTGTTCCAATACTGTATTTCACTGAGAACCCCCAAAATGTTACTCTAACTCTTGTCTCTAAAATACATTATATGTACACACAAAAAGTGTTATCTGCTCCCTCTTTAACATTTTGTAAAAAAACATATAAAAATTGGATGAGAAACTTCTTTCCAATATTTCTAATTTTTTTTTTGTAATCTTAGCAAATAGATACAAGTAAGATTTTAATTTAGTTTCAGGTAACAGCAAGTCTTAGTGGAGCTATGATTTTTCTCTAGCAGACATCTAATGCCCTAAGACAATGATAATAGCTCCTACTCAACTATTTATTTAATGCTCTTTTAGAGACTTAAGCAAACACATTGAAATAATATACCAAAGATATTTCCCTAAAATCATTACCTGAACATTAATCAACCACATTAATACAGACTTTTTGATGCAAACCATAAAAACCCCTCTATCAACATAGGTTTTCTAGCAAATTATTTGAGGAAACAGTTGTTTTCCAGGACAACATCTAATAATTTCATGTGAGCAGGTAAGTTTGCCTCCGGGATCCAAATCTGTGTACATTTGAATGTTCTAGAATTTGATACTGCCTGTGTATTTCTGTGTTTGGTTAACACTTTGCAAATAGATAACTTAGAAAATGAATCAGTTTCTATATGATTGTAACTCTTTTCTTGTACTGACTTCTTGTGCCATGTGATCACCTTACCTGTATAACATCTGTCTCATATATTCTCCTCTTCTTCCCATGTCTACCTTACTCTGCCCACGTCCATTCAAACTATTTTTTACTCAAGTCCCTTTTTTCTTCCATGCCACCTTGTAGAGCTTCTTTCTCCTCAAACTTAAGTGTGATGCTTCTCACACTGCTTTTATTTCTGATTTTTTTGTGTCTTAATGTGCTTCATAAAAAACAGCACTGGGTCTTTCAGCTGCATAAATTTTTTAAAGATTAAAAAAAGAATAATTCTAGTAACACTGAGAATGCAGTACATTGCGGTTTTTTCTTCTTGTCCACACTTTACATACATATAGGATAGGACAAAAAAAAAAGAAAAAAGGAAAATATTTCTGCTAGATTTTTGAATTATGAAGTGGATTTTGATTTATTTTTAAGTCAAAAAATACAAGGCTAGGAAGAAAATTTGTAGAAATCTCAGTAGCAATCATAAAAATCCAAAATGTTTAACATAAATATACTTCATATTATCCCTCCTGTATCACAAGAGAACAAAAAAATTTGAGTATAAAGAAACCTCCCTATGAATCTTACATTTAAATAATTTATTTTATTGATTACACTCGATCTCCAACATCATGCTGTAGAACTGTAAAGTATCTGATAGGAGTGCAGTAAAAGCTGGTTAGAGCAAATAATTTACAATGAATAATTTATCCCTCAAATTTTCTACCCTGTAATGATTTTTCTATAGCTCATACTGCCTTAATACCTAATTTCTGGTCTAATGGATTATATTATTAGAAAGATTCATTATTAAAGTCTGCTTTAAACCACAGTATAGCTTCATTGATTTAACAGGGACAGAAATAGATATCAATTGAAAGGAGAGGGGTTTTGCTGTTGCTTTTGTTATACCTCCAAATTGAATCTGAACAGATGTACGTTGTTTTGATATTCAACAGCTTGCAATGAGTCAGGAATTTTTTTTTTGCAAATATAGGTCAGTTGCAAACAGCTCTTTTAATGTTAAATATTTTTAAAATTCTTTAATTTTATTTAGTTTACCTAGATTTAATTTGATCTAGTATGTTCAATGTTGTAATTTGCTACCAATTGACTTTTAGTGTGTTTCTTCCACCAAATTTGCTCAGAAAGCTCTCAAATAAATGTTCAAAAACATTCACACCAAGGAAGCTTGGCTACTCAAAGCTGAAATATAAAAAGATGACAGAAGCAGGCAAAGCTAATTATAAGTGGGCATGAAATCTATGGAAGAAAGTTGCTTGTGTTTTTCACTTGCCTTAAGTGATCAGCTTTGGCAGTTCCAATTGATTCTTTTCAGTCCATATTATCTTATCATCCCAACTAATTACAAGATATGTGATGCTGCATGCACTTGGTCTTGTAAACTTGGTCTTGTAAACAAATATTAATTATTTGATGGAGTTAATTATTTTGAAAGTAAAACATAGTCAGCAGGGACCATACTTGTCTTTTAACATGCAAGTCTCTGTTCCCCAATCCCATTGCATACAATAGTCCTTGATTTTGATTAGTATTGTTAGTTATCCTCCTAATGTGATTATGTATTTTTATATTTATTTTGGAAAAAAAAATAAACTCCTACTAGAAACCACATTATTTCTTTTCAAAAGTGTGTTGTTCCTTTGTTAGCAATACAACACCAATTCCTACATATCTCGATTGTGCCGCTGATGAGAACTGTCAAATAAGGTAGAGTAAGCTGTAGCTGTATAACATCTGTCACCATCATTACATTGTGCCATTTTAAATAGCCACTTTTTTTTATTTTTACCTATCCTTGCCAGTTTTCTTTAAAACTGATGGAATGTTGATTACAGATGTTCTGATAAGGTATTCAACTAATGACTATTGGGAAAATTTACCAGATGTTGTGGAGTAAGAAACCAGAATGGCAGATCAATAGGTACAGGTAACATTTTGAAGACAAATTGGAATGCACACAATTCCATATATTAATTCTTTTATGCTAGTCTACTCTCAGTTTATGTAAGATTTAGTTTTAAAAGTATACATATATATTTACAGCAATTTAATTCTTTCATTTTTTTATTATTATATTTTTCATTGTAGAAAGGAGCTAGAATCCTTAAGAACAGAAAGGTGTTTGAGGAAATGGTTACTAGACCCTTATTTCTTTCATTTTAATCAACATGTGACTTTGACCCTTACCTTTGATATTTACATAAGGAAAGTTAAGTGCTATCATCTTCTATTAAAGAAGAAGTACCTTCACAATGAATATATTAGTAATTATTAGGAGAAAGATCTGGATGAAATTTCACCACAGAAATATTTCTCATAAGAGATTTTCTTAGATTTTCTGGTAGTTTTTATTGAGCTATTTATTTTTCTGTCAACTCCTCTAAAGGGTGTTTTAAAATAATGTGTCAAAGAAATGCATTTAAGAATGAGTGAAATTTTAACCATTTCTATTTTTTATATATTGGTAATCAGAAGATAGAAACTTAATGTTAGATGCACTTTCCCCTTTTCTGAATATTTGAAAAGTGTTTCAAACAACCCACCCATTCTTAAATGTTAAAATTCTTTTGGAAATTGAGGTCTTTACTATCTGGCCAAGATGAATTAAGAGTTCTGTGTGTGCACATATCTTCAGAACAATAACAAATTATATAGACCTGCACTAATTCTTGCTTTCCTTGCTGCAGCAGTATTCTACAGATCTGTGAAATGCTTAACTAATATCAAAGATAAAGCTTAGCCTGTAGCATCTAAGGGTGGTAAAGATATCTAACAGAATAAAACCCTTGTTTTTCTTTTGCTAGTTGCTGTCTGATCTATAAATCCTCAGTTGTGTAAGTTACTGGACTGCTTGACATGAGTATGAAGGGATACATTAATCTACATGAAAGTATGAGTAATGCAGGCAGTCTAGTTACAATAGCAAGAGCAGATATTTGAAACAACCTTGTCCAAAATAACAATTGCTTTACAAAGCATAAACAATCATATGGGTTTCTGCACAGTTCTCTGTCTACCTAGACAATCCCTTCAAGAAGTTCCATAGAAAAATAACTAACGCAGCACTATGAATCTGTCAGTATGTTTAATGACAGATTTTGAAACATACAGTGAACTTTTTCACAAAATATAATTGATAAAAGCATGACATATATATAATAAAAATCATCTCATGATTCTTGGTGTCAGTGCTACCATAAACACTTTCATGGTTCTGCCCTTATCGAACACTTCAGTAAATAAAGAATGAAAAAATAGATTCACATGAAGTCATAATTCTCTGTAATCCAAGCTTTGTGAAAAAAAAAAAAAAAATCTAGGCAACTTTTCAGAAAGATCTTGAGACTTTTTTTCCCTTCTCTGTGCTACAAATTCACTAAATCTTATTCTGCTGAGAATCTGAAAATATTAGCTCTCTCTCAAACTACTCAGCTGTAAGAATTGTAAAGAAACTGCTATGAGTTTGGTTAATGATCCTCTAAATTCAAATATACATCCTCCTTCTCTCTTTGTGTTTATGAAGTCAAGTATGTACACTTTAAAGAGTTTGCTATAAAATGTTGAAGAAATGTATTACAAGGGGTTTTTTTTTCCAGCTAGGAAATCTAAAAAATCTTTTGAAACTAATAAATTGAAAATTGACATACACTTTTAATTAATGCGTAATTATAGAATCAGCTAAACTACATAAAAAATTTCATAGAATATCTGTTCCACCTCTTTCTGAACAGAATCTGCTCCAGGAAAAAGCTGTAGAGAATAAAGTTTTCAATTTGCTGCTGATTGAGGTGAAAAACCAAGTTTCAGGTCAATTTAAAACAAAATACTTTCTCAGTCTCAAATCAAAGCAAAAAACTGAAGGAAATACACTGTTTTGGGTAAAAGCTAGAAAACACAATAAGACAGGAAGAGAGAAATTTGAAGCATCAATATATGGGAAAATTCAGAGCTATATTTGAAAGTGTCCATTTAAAATGCTTTAACTTCTATTCTCATTCCATTTCTTATGCTGAAATAACATGGTAAATTTGACATAAATTTAAGTGCAGCTGCTTGAAAATTTGTGCAGTTTTTCAATGATTATTCCACATTTGTCAAGTGGCATCACCTCGTGAATATTAATGAATTTGCTGTCACAATGTTTCCTGATGGGAAGGAGGTTTTCTATCCTAGCAAACGTCTTATCTAAAGTTCTGTCTAAAGTTCTAAGTTCTTATCTAAAAATATCTCTATGGACACGTAGACTCAGCTTTAAGTCCTAATCAACTACACATATGCACATGTAATTTCATCTGAAATATAGCCAAAGTGCTTAACAGAAAGACTTAAATGACAATGGAAATCATTAATGGCATTATTCCATTAATAATACTCCATTAATATTTTCCAACAAATTCTCTATTAAGAGTATTTTGTTTTACTCCATTTTATCACAAGTTCCTAAAGTTGTCATCAAGATTTTTTATTATTATATCTCTAAGAACAAGAATGTCCACAATGATACGAAAATTTTAAAAGCATGCACAAAATGTCACCTATACTTGGATGAACCTTATCCCATTCTGGCCTTGCTTCTTCTGTATGTTTCAACAACAACAACAACAAATTTATATGAGTCTCTTGAATCCTCCTGAACACTGATCTAGTTTGTGGTTGCACAGTGTGTACTGTGGGTATACTCAGATGCTGTGGGCTATATAGCATTTCAAAATAAATACTGCAGGCACCATACCAATTGGAGGCTTACAGATGGCTGATTGTGAAAAGCCATTAGAAAAAGTCTGAGTCCATGTGGCAGTAATTTCTGACTGAAATAGTGCAATGAATTGAACCCACTGCTTATTTCATTTTGGCTTCCTTTCCCACTTTAACAGCACCCAGTACAGCAAACAGCCTTCCTGCTCCCTGTCACAACCTTTCATGACAGAGCAGTGGGAAAAAACCCTAAAATGTAGAAAACATATCTACATGACTTTCCTAATTGTCCAGCTTCTCCCAAGTTCCAAGTGAATTATTTTCCTGCCAATTCCTCCAACAATGTTTTCAGACACTGCTTGTGATTACAGGAGGCTGATATTGCCAAATATGTCATTGAGCGGATATAAGATAGACAAAATCCTGAAAAACAGTCCACCAGAGCATGTACCTACAGCTCAGAAGAAAGCTCTTGCATAATAGCTCTATTGTCTCTCATCACTGATATTTTGGGCTCTCACTCCATCTTTTCTTTCGCCTTGCCCATCCTGACAGTGTAGAGTGGAGCAAGAGCTCCTTGTAACCCCAAAAAACCAGAGTCAGCCATTTTTAAAGTCATGGTGGGTCTGTCTCCTTATGCCCAAATCTTGCACTGATTTATGTGAGGCTTTAAGGTGCTACCTGGTAAGTATAAAAGAATTAAAATAAATGCAGAGAAACATAACCACTTAAAAAAATATATATTTGTTTTAGTAGGATTTTTGGAAGTGAAATAAGAGTAAACTTTTTTGTCTGTGCTCCCATTATAATCAGGCAGAACTTCTTTATCTAAAGTTGCTTTCTCCCTCAGTTTGTCACCCCAAGACCCAAGCAAACAAAGCAATTAACAAGCAAGGAAATTTGCTTCAGCCCAGCAACTGCTCCTACTAAATAGTAGAAAGATGTCATTGTGTCATCCATAACATTATGAAAGCAGCCTGAGACTTGGCAGACCTCATCACGAACTTCTCTAGTTTCCTTTGCATAAGATCACCAGAAAAAGCTTTGGATTTCAACCAAGTAACTGCAGAACCATGATATACTGAATCCAAGCTTTGAAACACCAGGGGTCTAGCTTGAAATGGAAACAGAGTGCCCAACACGGGGATGATCAAAATGGTTAAAAAGCACGGTGAAAAAAAGAAGTGGAATTAAAGAAAAAAGATGGAGTAATTTTTCTCTCAAGAGTGTGAAAATGAGAAATGCCGCTCACAAATTTCTTGAGTACTCTTTCTCTGGCCAAGAAAAATTTATTTTACTAGATTCAAAAAATAGATTCATTTTATGTCTATGGCGACAAATATCACTGATTTGTAAATGTTCATTATGTGCAAACAAAATCCTAAACTAGAAAAAAAGTAAAGATACAAAAACACTGCTTCATTTCCACGAAGAGCATTATAAGCAGCTGCTGTTAAGTGAATCAGATTTTATAATAAAAATCACTGTTTTTATGATTTTTTTCTCTTTTGCTGAAGGCCAAATTTCTCTTGGAAGGTAATCTTCATTTCTCTGCTTCTCATTTCAAATACAGTAAAGTTTATGCTTGTCCCAATTTGTTGTTGAGCTGATGGGCTTTTTTATTGAAGAATTTTTTTCTCTTGTCTATGTCACATTGACAACACCTCTTGGAACATATAGAACTCTGAATAATATTATAAACCTTCAAGAATCTAGTTCTAAATGCCTCAAATTTTGCCTCAAAACCAGTATATGGTTTTGTTCTCTAATATTTCTTCGATGTTGTTTCCTTAGGAAAACAATAATATCTTCCCCTAACAAGATGGCATGAGAGCTCAGTTAATGTAGTGGCCAGTGCCACAGGAAAGCTCATGAGGAAGCAAAAAATTCTGTGTGTAAAACATGCTTTGAATGCAAAAGAAGCACTTTTTGAACAAATCAGAAAAAGCTATTGATTACTGATCATTGAGTGAATCCTGTCATCTGTCCTGGGAACTGAATGAAGCAGTGACCCTGTGGAAATACCACTGTATGCAATAATTTAAGCCAAATTTTGCCTGATGACATGAAGCCCAAAGCAGGAAAAATTAGAAGTAAAGCATATAGTGAAAAGCTGTCAGCTGTCATTTCCCTGATGCATCCTAACAAAAAAAAATCCCAAACCAAATAAAAACCCAAATAAACTTTTCTTTGACAAACACTAATGAAACAAATCAAACCATGCCCCTGTGTCTGTCTAGTCCTAAAAAAAAAAAAAGTTTTTCACCACCTCTATGAATACCAAACAAGTATAAATTCGTCAGATATGCCAGGAGAACATTTTGTGGCATGGTCCTCTTAAAGGATAGAACTCTGGACACAATTACTTCCAACAATATCACTGAAGCACTAATTCCCTACGAACCAGTTATGTTCTCAGAACTTCTCCCTGATTCTGTACTTAACAATATATTCCACCTGTTTTCTATAGTCAATACAGTTTGTAAACGTAAAGATTTTTTGGGAACATAAAAAGATTTTTTGATTTTTTTCTTAAGAATGAAGCTGGGCAGGTTTTTCTTAAAAGTGATCCTGTTTAAACCTTTACATGGATACTACCACCTCTGGTAGCCAAAGATGAGTAACATAAACATGTTTTGCAGACCCTAAGATTAGCTTCAGTGGTTAGAGCATTGTGGTAATAACACCCAGGGTCATGGGTTTGATCCCATGCAGGCCATTCACTTAAAAGCTGGACTCGGTGATCCTTGTGGTTCCCTTCCAACTCAGGATACATAGATCCTGATGAATATTTGCCACAAATCATCTCTATAAGAACCATTCTGTAATTCTGAAATCAAATTAATTGTTTATATTAATAAACCCTGCTTATTCCAACAGGGTTAAAAAGCTATGAAAATAGTTTTCTAAGCTGTTTGCTAAATGGAAATTATTTCAACATGAAAGGATCTTTAAATATTTTAGAAACCCTTGCATGTCTCCCAGAGTTTGAAACTTTATAATTTGCAATTTAAACGGTTTTGTCGTAGGGTTATGTTTGTTTATTTGTTTTTTTGTTCTCTCCGTAATATGTAGGATTGGCAACATATAAAGGGGAAAAAAATTTAAAAGAAGAAACAGTATTTTCATATAATCATATTATACTGTAAGCTGAGGTACAAAGGCAAAAAAGAGTCTTTAAGAAAAAATTATTAAATTATGATATAGTTTGTATTTCTCAGCAATGGGAGACAAGCACAGAATGATCTAGAGTAATTAAATCTTTCAGGTCTTGTCCTGTGAATGCTAATAAGGGTCAAAAGGAATCTCAATAATTTGAAAAAGTTATGTAGTAGACTTTGAACTGTCTTTGAATGCCAAACAGAAAATCTTCAAATTTTATAACACTTTCACAGAGGAGAGAAGAGCTGCACTAAGGTTAGTTAAAGATTTGGGGAATCAAGATACATAGTAAAAGAATTATTGTTAATCTTCACTTATCTGCTTAAACCTTCTTGAAATACCTTTCAGAACCTTGGTCTATATATTCTTCCATTCTTTTTCTACCTCTTGTTCCACAGAGAAATAAATAAACACATGTACTAGAAATCTGTCCAGCACTTAAAAAGCAGTATCCATGAAATATTTTTAGGTAATAACTTTTGGTTTATATTTTGGAAAATGACACTGATCTGGAAAGGTACTCTTCAGATATTTCATATCAGTGTATTGGGAAGAAGAATGTATTTGAAAAACAGAAACAATTGTTGATCAAAGAGGTCAAAGTTTTGCAAACAGTTGGGTGATTTTGAATATAAATCTTTAATAAATTCTCTCAAATCTTGATATTGCTCAAAATTCTCTTCTCTTGAAAAAAGTGTCCTTGATTTGTTTCTAGAGTCCAGCTTCTATGAGTTGCATCATTGAAAGAGCAGCAAATTACAGAAATAATTATTAAAAGCTGATAAAAAAACATATCTAGTCCTAGAGTTTATTTTTCTAAGAATGGCCAAAAAAAGCAAAGCACAATCAGAGAATAATCTACAATATGCCTTCTTCATCTGTTGCCTTCATAAAGCATCAGACAGCTTCTTACATGTACAAATTCAAAATACTGGATAAAGCCGAAATCAGAGGAGGACATTCAATGCTATAATGAGTGATTACTCTGAAATTAATATGGCAGAATAAAATATCCATTGCTGATCTGCACCTCTTGGAAATGAGTCCCAGCTTAGCTACTTGAAGCTCAGCAGAGAGTGTCCTGCCCCACCAGGGAATTTAGAGTTAGCTGAGGTCAGGTAGCAAGGCAGCTTGGGCTTCTAGTCTAGATCACACAGTTTAGGACAGGCAATTGCTTCTTCAAAAAGTTCACTTTTGTCCTGAGGATTAGACTGATTAATAGGCAGCTAAAATTCTAGTTTAGTTTTAACTTTCAAATATTACTTTATGTAGATTTGAAAACAGTCCAGAACTTGACTTTAGATCCCAGTCACTCACATTCATAGACAGTCACACAAAAATCACATGCACAATTATTCTTACTGATTTCATACCTGTGGTAATCCCTACATTTTTAGTAAGAACAGAATTGATGTATAAAAATTATTACAAGTTTATATTTCAGGCATGAATATAAATGAATTCCTCATTTTTATTACTTAAAAAAGTAACAAAAATTTGAAAGATTCCTCCTACAAAATAATCCCTGTTATTGATCAACTTAACACTGCCAGCAAGGGAAAGTAGAAATCAGAAAAGAATAAAGTACATATAAAGCATTTGTAGGACCTGGCTAGAGCTAATAATCTGTAATCGCAAAAAAGTCCACTTCTTAATGTAGTTTTGCCAAATGTAGTTAGCCTTAGTTTTACTTAATGTATTTAGGCCAAATTTGCACATACGTACCTTGATGATAAAAACAGGACTGCCTAGGTATTCCTCAAAATTACAGAAGTTATAACAGAAAGTACTTTGCTTTTCATCTGGGCTAATTTCATACTCCAAAAGGAAGCAAAGTTAATTGCCCTCTCGCAGCCTCATTGTTTCTATCAGAAAAATAGGGCAAAATAGGAATAATTTGTTTTTTAGAGTATTAAAACCTGTTGAAATAATGGACACACATATATGTTTGTGGTAGGCAGAATGGTGCCTGCAAATCTGTAGAAGACCTATTAGAATGCTTTTATAAAAAGAGACTGAGGACAAAGCAACAAAAGCTTTTATGTCATTTCAAACAAATAATCTCCTAGACCTACCAGTAGTGCCTGCTCTGGAGAAATGGGTGCCTACCTCATACTGTGATCATAAGGACAATGACTGAAACCAGCTGACGTGATATTGCTGATGCCACCAGTTCTTTGAGCAACAGGTTGTGAGTTATGGCCCTCTTCCAAGAGATCCAATTCATAGTCTCTCCTAAGCCTGGGGACCACTTAATGCCAAAATAGTTGCATAATGCCTTAGTCACTTACCCTGGCTGAAGGTCATGCCCCCTCCCCTGCTTTAAACATCATCTCAGTCTCTGGTTAAGTGTCACAAATGGATTTTGCAAGTACCAAATTCTACCTGCAAGTAGAAAGGAGTAATAGTAACTTCCCTAGGCTACCACTGAATCCGGTGCCTCCACAGGTGAATTTGTTTTTCTTATAAAAACTAGGAGATCAGTTCTGCTAATTTCAGTTGAGCTGAATGAAAATTCAGTGCACCACTAATCCCCATTGTTTCAATGAGACCATGAAGTATAACAGTACTTAAACGCACAAGCTGCAGGACCTACCTAAATTATTTAAGTCTAGGAATTGGGACCAGGTAGTGGAGGACAAAAGGAAGGTGAAAGAATTTTAAGTTTTTTAAATTAAAACATACAATTTCCTAAGGTGCTATGCAGAAGTATGTTAGCAGAAAATACAGAATAGCTACAACATAATAACAAAAATCCAGCTGTTCTTTTGCAAAGATGTATTAATATCATTTATCTTTTTCAAAACTGATGAAAAAGAATTTTCTTTTGTGATCATTGTCCAACAAAAACCTTCATAAATACGTGTATGAATGTGCACCGGTCCGAGGATCTGTGCTGGAGCTCTGCTCAGAAATTGCTCAGGGAGTTGGTGGATAGTCAGCATCAAACACAACATGATGTGACTACAGTATCCAATTGAAAAAGCAAATAGTTACAAATTGCAAACTTGAAGCTGCAGAGGGAGGACTTCCACAGTAATTCACAAACTGCAGTAAAAAATTTGGACAGTTCTGTGTCCTACATGAATACAGAGATCACAGCAAAAATCAAAGCAATGCTTTTGACATTGATAACTTTTAAAGATAAAGACAGAGGTGGAATCATCACATTTATTCTACTGACATTATTCAACTAATGGTATTTGATTTATAAATGTACAAATAAAAACAAAAACTTGAAAACCAAAGCAAATATATTATTTGTAACATATAGAATACTTAAGCAGGACATCTAGTTTGGACATGGATGTGAAAAGAACTGGCAAGCTGGTATAACATTCTGTTCTGTGCTGCTTTTATTAGAAGGCTACTTCTGGTAGGAACCTTCTGTTGCTTACTTTTAAGCAGACATTTAAATCACATTTAATCACAATCATACAACTAGTGGTGCTAATTATTCTGCATAATGCAATTTAACTCATGATATCAGGGTTTAGAGATGTAACAGAACTAGTAGTGCTATGTAGCATAGAAAATTACCATTGAGTTTTATTTTTCTCTAAGCAGTAGTAAGTGCAAGCAAGTTGGAACAGCCACTCAAACAAAAAGATACGAGACATGGTGTGAGCTGTACAAGTGTCTTATGTTTGCTTTCTTGCTGGTCAAATTCTTAACAGCTAATGCACAATATTTTTTATGTATTATTCCTGATAGCTGATTTGTTCTGTCCATCACATTATTATTCTAATGCTTATTAGTAAGTCCTATTCAAACTAATGCTTGGCTTTCTCCTCCATTTTTCCAATCCAGACATGGGGTCTTTCTGTTCATAACTTAATTCCCAGAAAATCTCTCCACTTTTCTTTATATTATACTGCAATTCATTATTTTCCTACTATTAAAATACTTTAATAAAAATTATATTTCTAATGCTAGTGCTACTGGTGCAGCTTGTTGCACTGCTCTCCAATCTATGACTCAGATATTATCTTAAAATGAAAATGTTTTGGAAAAATGAGCACCCAAGAATTTTATGACTTCCCAAATTGCAATGCAAGAGTGTATCAAAAAAAAAAAAACAACAGGTAATAATTTTATCACTCTGACACTTTCTCTAGCACCATACAGTTTATCTTTCCATGCATCAGTAATCCTGGATATGTGCATAGCCAAACGAAGGAGCCTATGGGTCATGGCTACAGGAAATCCTCTCTATTTCTGCTTCCTAATTATGTCATCATTAGAATATAACCACTAGCATGTCTTCCAGAGGGGTAGCCATTCATTAATGCAGACAGATAAGACTGTGGTCCATTGAAAGTAATGAAGTGGAAACATCCACATTAGTTCTAAAACCCTTGAGATCATGCCTGCATTATCCTCTGTAGTCCAAAAAGCACTGTCAGGCACCTTCTATTGTGACTGTGCAAGTGAAACAATTATCCCAGTTTGTGGTTTGGTAGGGTCAGAAGGAAAATCTCAGCATCTCATCAGGTGTCTTTATATTGCTTAACCTTAACTTCTTTACCTCTCCTAGGCAGCTTTTTTAAAATTTATTTATTTATTAAGCATCATGGGGTTTTTGTTTTCTATTTTCACTTAGTTCACAGTCAAATGAAGACTACCAAGTGGGAAGATGCCTAGACTTCAAATACATAGAAGGATTCTGCTGTAAAATGAAATAATGTACTCTCCATAGCCCTGACGGAAACAAAAACAATGCTAAGTTAAACTACATCAAATAATGCAGGTAATAGAGTAGCAAAATGTATATAGTAAAGACAGTGTGAATGTACACTAAAGCCCCCACATATACAACTTATGAGCTTGTGGGACCTCCATCACTGGAGCTCTTTAGGTTGGACATATATCAATATAATTCCTGAAGGGTATATTTCAACCTTGTTTCAGAGCAGGGAACAGATTATACAGTCTTAAAATGCCTTCTGGATCTGTTTTCCATACTTCAGTGATTATTTGCTATGTTACGGCAAGATTAGAAAACTCCATTAAAGTTCATCAATCCGAAGTGCTAATTGCTGTACAAGTGCTATTTTAAGCACTCACTTTCCTTGTAGAATTTATGATCTCATTTCAGATAAGATACAAGGAGAGGTTATAACAGTCAAAGGAATGGTGGATGGCAGAACAGTGACAGACAATAACTTTACAGTTTGTTATTTTCAAAGTGCAATTTGTGCTTTCAATCATGTAAAAGGTCTTTTAAAAAGATGGTTTTGTGAAATAGACAGCCATTGATATGCCAACCACGCACCTCTGAGTGATGGGTTACTCTGGCAAAATCCATGCAAGCAGTGTCTATTTGGACAAATAGAATCACAGAATCAACCAGGTTGGAAAAGACCTTTGAGATCATCAAGTCTAACCCATGACCCAACAACACCCTGTCAACTATACTGTGGCACTGACTGCCACATCCAGTCTCCTTAAATACCTCCTGTTAGCTTGAGGAGTACGGAGAACCAGGAGGCTATAATTTCCATTCAGTCCCTGCTGTAATATCACAATGGGCAGAAATATGTCTATTCTTTCTTGCCACACACCTCTCAGGCTTCATACCCAATCCGGAGGGCAGCTTCGATCACAAGCTCAATTTTAACACTCTGAATTGCTCTCTGAAGGGTATTCTCCCTCTCCATAGAGGTTTAGGTTGGAACAGACTGTTAAGATTATCAAGTCCAACTATTATTGTAAGATCTAAGTGTTATCCAATGGGTAAATTAAGAGAATGACAATAAGATATTAAGTATTCTTTGAAGTTCAACTTCTAGAATCTTGTTCTTTCCCATGTTGTAATTAAAACCATGTGAACTGTGCATTTTGTTGAAATATATTTTTACTTATTAAAGCCTGTTCCTTTGCAGTTTCCTTCTATTATATAAGACTTGTCACTGTGACTCACAATGCTCATATAGAAAGCGTTCTGCAGCAAATACTGTAAAAAAGGAGCCTAATTCCAGAAAGTTTGGCCAAAATTCTTTCCACTATAGAAACATCTACATCAAAACGTGTAATTTAAGAGCAGTTTGCTTCCTTGTGCTAAGCTTTTAAGTTTCGTTTTCCTAAAGCTAAAGCTAATAATTTTGTCTGGTAGGAAAAGCCTTTTCTGCAGATGTCCCTAAATAAAGGTGAAAAAGATCCTTTTGTATGTTTATAGACAGTGATTTTCAGCAATTTGTTATAACCTAACTTTTCCCCCTTCAATATCTTCACGTTCTTGACTTAAAAGATGCAGGTACTGTTAGTTTTCTTTTCTCAGTTGATCTAGCCTTTCCTGTTGAAATCATCTAGGCTAAGAACTCACTTCACTGTCAGGTCTCCATTTTCTAAAGCTCCAATTGTTTTAATTGTCCTTGTGTTGCACTGGTAGAATGGTTGATAATTCAATCAGCCATGAGGCAAATAGAGCAATCCTACCCAAAATAAAATATTTTTATGATGCAACCCATTATATCAGAGCCTTTAAATTCCCAAAATAGGTTATTTCCCTAAGATGACAGTAAAAAGAATTTTTTGTGACAAGATGCAATTCTTTTCTCGTGCTGTCTTACATGTCTTTGGAATAATTTTTTGTTAATATAAAAAGCCTGAAAACTTTCTCGAAAAAAAGGATGGTTTGCATAATATGCAGATTATTTCAGTTGCTTGATCTCTGTAATAAATGCCAAAGAAGATAAACAACCACTCCTTGCAAATGAAGCATTACATGCAAATTTCATTTTTATTGGAATAACACTTGGTGACCTATTCTGGAACCTTAAATTGATGAGATTTTCCTAACCAGGCACAGTTTCTAATATTAAGTTAATGAATATAAAAAGGAAAAACCTCCACAATTTTTATTTAAAAAATACATACATAAAAAACTTCATTAAAAACTTGGGATGGAGAATATCACATTCAAAATGCTTGAATAGTCAGAGATTATTACGAAGCACAGAAGAGCAACATTTCATGAATAAATCAAAAGGCATTAAGATTAAACAAACATGTAAAGTTTGAAAATTAAAGGAGGTCAATTATTGAAAGCAACAAATTAATTCAATTTTCATTCAAGCACTTGACATTAAACTTGCTGCTGTAAAAATAAACTCAATTTCAAGGTGTTTGACGCAGAAAACCATATTACTAAAAGGTCAGAATTTGTCTCAAAGCTTCAATTCCCTGTTTGCTGAGGTAAAACAAGCTATACATTTGTCCTGAGTGCCATGAGTAAGCTGGATTAAAGTCATATTATATTCATATCATACTTCATTTTGAATCAAAGAAATCAAGTTAAACATTGATCGCAATAGAGAAATGACATGCCTATTTGGAAGCAGAAAAGCAGTTATATATGACATATAGTATATTCTTTTTAGACAACAGGGTAGTTACTACACATTATTTAGATGGAATGAAGGAGTACTTCTGATGTTCAATGATACAAGGAAAGATCTGAAAGCATATCAGCACAGGGAAACAACATAAACATGTTTATATGCATTATACTGTGCCACTGTATTGAGACAAAATACATAGTCACACATTTAATATGGCTGGAATGTGGATTTCATCAGTATGGTACCTATGACAACTTTTTAGCCTATTTGACTGCCATTAAAGAATTATATGAATAGGAGCAGGAAACACAACTCCTCAGTAAATGTGGTTTTTTTGCCCCACACATAACACATCAGAACAAAAAGAGAACAGGCTTTTGTGTATATGTAACAAACCTGAAAAAAATGCACAATTGCAAAGCTGGCAAGTGTTTCTTTCAGTGCTTGTCCACACAAAGTTTGCTATCAACAATGTACATTTATTCAAAACTTAAAGATGGGGCAAGTGGAAGATGGCATCTGACCTTGCAATCTTTGCAAAGAAATTACTTAGATACGTATTTATAGAACACTTTACTTAAAATTTGGTAAAGAATTTCATTGATATCATATCAATGTTATCAATATAAATTATAAATGTAAATTTCATTAGTATTTTGAAGAATGGCTAATAACATAGAAAGACTCTTTCGGAAATTCAATTTGCCTTAGGCTTCACAAAAGTCTCTGATATTTTAAGTGCTAAAAGAGTTAATAGTGAGAATTAAAATTATAGCCATTCTTGCAGCAAAGATGTTACCTACTAGAACATGTGTGTGGTCAATGACAAAAAGATACATCTAAGTCTAGATGCTGGTTCAGATCTTCTCTGCCCACTCTAAGCAGTAGTCTCTAGGGAAGGATACACAAAGGATGTAGGTGGTAGAAGGAAACGGGTCATGGGAAGAAACTAGTTACCTCTTATCAAGCTATGTGTCTAAAAGAATACAGAAATCATACCTTTTTCCCCCCCCTAAATTCTGATTTTATAAACCCATATTTCACCGTGGAATGACATCTATGTAGACAAAAAATCCAACAGCCTTGGTGCAACATAAGGAGAAAAACCTTATTTATTTCACAAAAAAAACATCTAATACATGGCTGAGTCCTCAAGTAGTATTGTGTCCCTCAGTGAAGCCTGCCCCTTTCACAGCACCTGGGAGGTATAAGCATGAAAATGCTCATGCACTCTGGCAGCACTTGAACACACATACCCAGACCTCTGAGCTTTTAACTCGGTGAATACTCATGAAAAGTCATGCACAGTTAGCTTCAGTTAAATAATATATTCTCCCTTTGAGAACTGTTTTTGTTTAGGTTTTTATTATTCTCCAGGGTTTATCTAAAACAACAGGTTTTTTCAAAACAGCAACTCAATTCTGAAAGGTATCTTCTGCATAAGATATTTTTAATCTTTATTGTAGGGATAAGGAAGATTTTAAAAGGAGATAGGGCAACAGACAAGCATGTACTGAATCTGCACTAGCAAAAACCTCAGCTTGTCTTCTGTCTTTTGCTCACAACAATGCACCCTGGCCTTTCAGAGAATCCTTTTCTACAGTGTAAGAATTAAACTTTTGTGAATGTAGTTATTTTAAACCTTTGAAAAACACATGTTTTTGAAGAAATACAAGATTTTATAAAGTGGATAGTCCTACTGCATCAGGCATTTAATAATTCTTATTAAAAATCCTTGCTTGAGGCATTGGCACTGATGTTATGATTTGTTAGTATTTGAGTTTTTTAGGTCAGTAGCACTAGAAAAAATATTTACTTATTTATTAAATGGCTTGTTGAAACTCACCAAGCAGTAGGACTCTCATAGGAACCCCGGACATTCTCAAATACCATTACCGATCCAGCTTACCAAGGTATTTTTAAGTCAAATATGCACATATTTTGAATTACTTTCTAGTTTTAATCAAGACAACTTCCCCTTTACATTGTTTTTTTTTGTTTATTTTCTTTTTTTTTTTAAATTTCATAGAGTTTCTTTTTGTATTCATTCTGTATTATATGGTTAAATTCTTCATTTTGAGTCGAGAGAAATTTATGCATTTTTATTTGCATGAGCTGCTACAGCTGTACAGTATTCACGTGTTCCTTCTAAGTGGCTGAGAGGGTATCAAACCCAGCAGATACTGTTCAGTGTTACAGAAGAGAAGCAGAACTGAAAAGCATTAAAAAGTCCTCTCTGGGACAATGTCTGAGCTGGGTAGCTTGAAATACTAACAACATGCCATCTGTGTTTTAGTGAGGGTTAGCTGCTCTTTAAATGATTGTGATTAACAGCCTGAGCTTTATACACTAACAAGCCAAGTTTGATTGTAATTCTTTGGAGTGTAATCATCACTCTACCCTGCAATTATACACAATGAGTGTTGAATTAGAAGCAAAGAAAAAGAACATGAAATAACTTTCAGACTTGGAAAAGCAGGCTGTTGAACACAAATCAGAGGTGAGATGATTGGTAAGAACTGTGATTCAATGTAATATTGCTGATACCCCATAAAAATATCAAAAGAAATGACAATTCGAAGAGTTACTGGGAAAAAATAAGGAACATGTCAGGAACAGAACTTACATTAAATGTGCGGAAAAGCAGCAGATAATTTCAGAAAAAAAACCCAAAACAAAACAACAAAACCCCCATAAACATTTGATTTTGCAACAGAATTGTGAACTACAGGAAAATTTTGACTTTCCTTCATGCCTTATTTTTTTTTGCTGACAGCTAAGTGCTGAATCAACATTTTCACTTGTGCCCACTCACAACAGATGTGCTCTTGCCTTTACTTTCAACTTGATCTGAAACTGTAATAAGCAAGGCTTACAACCTATAAAGTTCCATTGAAATCTTTATGTCAAGGTTAATTTTTTTGAGAAAGGAGGAAGACTACTAAAGGTCAAGAGCTGAGTTTCAGCAGAAAATGACAGGAACAACACAGACACAAGGGGATGCTTCTTAAAAGATGTGACCGTAAAAAGTTTAATTATTAAATTAACACACTTGATTCATCTGTTTAAAGAATGTTTAAGAAACAGACGTCAGTATTTAATAATTGTTAAGAATTTCTGTTCCTTTATGACAAGAAGTCTATAACAGGTCACACCACACAGAAACTGGAAACTATACATGTAACTCCTGGAGGTGACTAAAGGACTAGTAAATATGTTCATCAATTTCCTTCCAAATCCTAAAAGCAAACAGTGTATAGTCAAACTTGTATTTGAAGGATTTAAGAGTGGAATATTTATCTTTAGGGGAGTGAAAATGTTCCCCAAAGTGATTGTTTCTTCTCAGTCCTGAAGCAGGGCTATTGGGCATTTGACAGTGATTCTGCCTTGAGTCTTACAGCTCCCTTTACAACCCTTTCCCATTCCATATCTTGCATCAAATCTGGTTTTCCCCTTATTCTTTGATTCTGTAAGATCCAGATCAAGACAACGTTGAATTTCGCTGCCTCAGGGACAGACCTTGCTGTGACTATAGCGAGAAAGAAAAGGAGCTGAAGATGCAGCAAGGCAGAAAAGAATGGTGCGAGACATGGAGTCTGGTTTGCTACACCCACTGCTAGCAGAGTAGGTGGGCCAGGGAGGAATCTCTCTCCCAGATTTACAACCTCCTCCATATTTCCTGCCTCTGAGAAAGAGAACCTGTCACCATTCTGCCTCTGCATGGCTTTGCTTCAGGCAAGACAGACAGCTTGGCCAGACTGGTTGCTTTTTGCAGAGTGCTGCTCAAAGCAACTCCCTGCTCCACATAGGTCTGGAACATCCTACATCTTCACTCTTTCCAGCACTACACAGCTCCCTTCTCTCTCCTAGCTGTTCCATGTTCCCACCACTGTGACTTGTTCTCCTATCCAGTACACCTACAATCTTGCTGCTTTCTGTCTTACAGGAGGGTGAAAGAAGTTGCCGCTTATTGGCCACATATGCTCTCTAGCCCCATTCTCCAGCAACATAAACAGCTTTTGCCTAGGTCCCTAATCATCCATAATCTTATCCTTCTTGCCTGATTAGCTTCTATTTTGCCAATTGGATGCTTTTCTTGAGTACCCACTCCATCACTCCCTGCTTGTCTAACAACCGGTGGAGAAAGAAATACTCCATTTGTTTTTTAATTTCCTTTCTTTCCCTCCTTTATTTGTTCTAGTTAGGTCAACACTATCCTCTTCATACTCCTCCCCCAAAATGGAACATCCTTATTTAGGATGTTTATTAATTTCAGGGAAGGGAGTTAAACCTCTGAAGGGCTTTTTTTGGGGTTGCTTTTTTTTTTTTTTGTTGCAAAAATACTGACCATTAAACAGTAGAGTTTTTCAGCACCACTGTATATACATACACATCAAAAGGGAAAAGATATTCCACAGTCAAATGAAATAAATACATCAGATCATTAAGAGTGTCCTTTGTCTTGGAATAATTACCTATCCAATTCTGTTGATTTTTATCTAGAGGGATAGGACAGAAATTTTGCAAAACTCTTGTCTTAGGGGCACACAGTATTAACTTGAATTTACATGTGGCAACTGTTATGAAGGTTGATTTTCAAATGAAAAGTAAACAAAATCAGGTAATTTTTCATATCTGTCGTCTAGCTAATTTTTAAAAATCTAAACCTTTTTTCAATTGCTAAGTCTAATTTGTTTATAAAATGAATATGTTGTAACTGGAAGGTTATCTTTATCTCATTTCATCCATTGGTATGAATATGAGATATTTCTTACAATATGAAAAATACTTGCTTTTTCACTGTGTTTTTCACAATCTCTCTGGTAGCTGACATGATGATACCTCAGCAATTCTGATCCCTATAGAGGCTCTGAGGTTTCTGAGATGCATTGTTCATGTTCAGCAGGCTTTACTATACATTCTTCTTCTATTTAGGATTATTCTCTGCAAGAATCATATGGAATATGCCAGAACTATCATCACACTCCACATTTAACAGTACAAGCACGTATAAAAAAACAGGAAGTCTATCTACTTCATAAAGGGGGATGAGACCTCTTTTTTTTTCTTTCTTTAATGAACGTTTTCTCTAGTAATGCTGACATTTATTTCAAGACCACAGCAGTTCAGATTCTGTACCATGGATCAGCCTCCCATTGAGTTCTGCACATTTGGCAGGAGAACTAGGGAGCACCAATGAACCCTGAAACATTGCTCAGTACTATAGACAGCCCTGTCAGAGAACTGTCAGCAGCACTACCCTTTGTCACTAGACTGGACATAGAAATGACTTCCAAAGTGGCCACATGTTGACACACACATTTAAACAAATGCCTGATGAGAATAAAAACCAATGGGAGATAACTCAGATTGTACCTGTGGACAGGAAAATTCAGAAGGAAAACACCTTTCTTTGAGCATAAGAATAATGGTGATCCCATGGGGTGCCAGTTTATTCAGTTGAATTGCTTAGAGGAATCACAGAAAAGTTGCTGAGAGGACCATGAACATGTGGCAAAGAAGGAAAAGCATTCTGTCCATTAACATCTTGCTCCCTCTTGAGTGCAGCCTTATAGTGGAGCTTCACCTTCAACTAGATCAGGTGGGTAGACAAAGGCATGCTGTCCTATTTCCATAAAATATGAGACAGGTTTTATTTGTACTTCATTATGTAACCTGGATTATAAGGTTTATAGAGATGTCATGTTGAAATATTAGCCTTTTGCTAAGGTGTTTTTCAAAGTAAAGCTTTCCTGAATTACTGCAACTAAAAAAACTACAACCAACAAAGTTTGATTATTTATATGCATACATATATAAATACATCAAGTATATACATTTGGTTATACATATGTATATGCACACTAAAATGCCATAACCAATAAAGATTTTGCAACCTGTATTTGTCAGATACTTTGAGTGCTATTTTCTCTTCTATAAGAAAGCAATTTTTCTAAAGACTTGTATAATCTCAGATATAGATATATCAGGATTATTGGTTAGATCAAATGATTTAATTATTCTCAAATTCCATAAAAGAAGACCACCCAGCAGCTAAGAACAGAATTATTTTTAAGCTTTATATCTCTGATCCATGTAATTTACAAATGTGGACTATTTGAACTTCTACTCTAAGTTACATGGGTTTGCTTGGCCCAGATCAGAGAAGATAGGTTTGACAGTTCAAAGTAGAAATGTATAGATGTATGAATAAGCTGTGGAATTAATTTGAAAATAAAAATTATAGCATTTGGTATTAAAAGCTTTACTCTCAAACAGAGTTTTCCATAATCTATTCAGATTCAGAGCAAAGACAATCCATGTTCATTTTCCAGTTAGGGGTTCACAGTTGAGTGCACTGCACATAATTTTTCTTTAATTCATTCAAAACAATTTCTACACATGGAGTCAGCAGAATAAATTCTTTTTCCAGTGTAGGAAAGGGAGAAAACATTATATATCTGTATCTCTAGAATTCCCTATAGTAGGACTTATTTGAAAGATTGTTATTGATTTTCTACATTTGTACCTTTTGACAAGTTAGATGCTTTAGAGAAGGAATAATTAGAATAAGAGAAGCAAAGTCCTGTAAAAAAGAATAAACCCATTACATTTTATCTTTAAGTTTACTCATTAGCAAAATATCTGGGTCCCTAGGGACCATTTTCTCAAAAATGTTGAGAAAATTGCAATTGTGATTTGCATTCAGTATTGGCAATATTTTACTTTCCATTTTGATAAAGACCTCCCTAAACAGGTTCTTCTAAGAAGAATTGAGATATAAATAAAATTGCTCTGCTCAAAAAGGCTCAGGTGTTTATGTACTTGAACGGAACTAGATGTAACCCAAGCCTCATGCTGACATTTTGTGCCATGGATCTGTGCAGGCAGGAGAACATATCATCCAGCCTCAATGATGGACAAGGGCTATCACTGCAACTGGTATGTAGCATTAATCAGACTGTAACCTTCAAATTCTCCAGAATAAATTTTATTTTAATATGACAGTGGTGAAAAATATTATATTTCACAACTAACATAAATATATGCATTTTTTACTAATTTAACGTATATTTTAAAATTAACTTCAAAGAAATATTTTATATAAGCTGGAAGTAACTGTAATCTTCAAAGAAACTATTCCAGACTTTTAACCATTTTCTCCAGAATTCTGTTTCAACAACATAGTTAGAATACCAAGGTCACTACTAAATAGTCAAAAAATCTGAAGTTAAACCACAGAAATGATAAATTGTCTTGAGAACTCCATGATTATTTTAGAACTTTTTTTTTTTAATTTACTTTCTGTATTGAGTCAGAAGGTCACATACTTTAAGTTGGTTTTCCTGTACACAGGATGAAATTAGTTGTGTTTTCATTTTCTTTTTGGCTTGTTTTAACTAGGAGGTTAAATTCCTGTGACTCCCCAACTGCAAAAGTCATGTGTATGTGTTTGTGCTTATATCTATCTGCATGTGCATAGATTTATACAGCAGTTGATCAGAAGGTATATTAGAAAATTAGAAAAGCTTGCGTTTTTGGAAGTTATGTTAGTTTGGAAAATTTTGGAAAATGTTAGTTTTGACTCTGATAAAGTCTGAGGTACTTTTGATTTAGTGTCCAAAGAATTGTATCCAAAACCAATGAGGAGGGTAAATTCTTCCTGAAATTCTGCATTAAGACAAAACCACAGAGTTAGAAGATCTATAATTTGAAGGTCTCATGGGGAGAGGTGATGTAGGTTAAGATCTCTCAAATACCAGCTATAACTCTATTAGAAATAATCAATTGACATTTTATTCCATGTATCTATTTTCATACAATGTTTATCTTAAAGCCATTAGTTAAATTCCAAACAGGTCTGTTTAAGTTTACATTGTAAACATTCCATTGTTATTGTCTTAGAAACTGGTAATTAAAATGCAGTAAGCAATGTTTAAAATAGATCTTTGTTACAAATAAGTTATGCCTACATTTTTCAGATACTTTTATATCAATATTTTGAGATTAATAAAAGTATGTGGATTTTCCTAATAAGAAAGCTGTTTTCCTATATTTGCTTAGGGAATACATTTGCAGAAGTTGAACTCTGCTCTTTTGTGAGCTTCAGAAATAAAATATGCATAATATTAAATGCACTTGCATAGGAAAAATTCTGCATTCTTGCACAGATATTTGATAAGTGAATCCATTTTCTTTGTCACCTTTGAAGGGGACCGCATTTTCTTTTGATATGTGAATGAAAGAACAAAGCATGTAAAAACTTGCCCTGGCAGATTCCATCATTGTTCCTGGCAATGTTAATTGGACACTAGTGAAAAGAAGTAGTCATTCAAACTCTTTGCCTGAAGATGGTTGACAGATATTACTATTTAAAATCCAATTATGGTCTCAGAGCAATCCTCAGTCCTGTGTCAGAACCTTATGCCAATGGAAACTGGATGGGAGAGACATTGACCATCAATCAGATACGATGAACAAAATCTCCATTCACAGGAATCTTCAGACATTAGATTCATTTGCTGATGATTAAATAGAACGTCCCTAATGTATTTCAGAACAGAAATCCACTAGACTTGAGGTTGGCAACATACAAGGCCCAGCTTTGACCTGCTTATCTTTGTACAATAAGCTCAAGTGAAGGGCATCACCAGTATCCATGGTTCATCAGGTTGGTTTCTTCTGTCTGGATTAGTAAATCACAAAGAACCATTTACTACATAACATACAATTTAAGTAGTCATGAAATCCCCCCAAAATGACAGAATGGGACTGTGATTGTTGCATAAAGAGAAACTTAAAACTAGGGTGGTACAGACCTCTGGTTGTGAGAATCACCATATTTACAGTTCCAGCCATTGGCACAGTTAAAGTGAGTATCCAGGGCATAGGATCACACCCAGCACAGATAAATCAACAGCACATGCTATAAAACTTGTAGCCTGGATGCTCCCAGTCCTCAGTAGAAGGATTCACATTACTGCAGATGAGACCACACCCTCCACTTGGCTTTCAGGGGGCAGGAATTATAAATGTAGTGTAAACTCCCTAGCTTTTGTTTAGGTTTTCCCCATGTGACTGGCATCTAGACCATATAATCTTTAACTTATGATTTTTAAGATTCTTTGTATTAGTGCTTGCTTACAGAACCATGAAATAAAACTAATAGTGAGTTCTGTGCTTTTTCCGTCTTTATCTTCTAAATGACTTTCCATTTTTTCCCAGCTTTCTCCTTTTACTTCCTTCCATGATGTAGATGAAGAGGAAACAAAGAGTTCTAATCGCCAAAATCAAATGTCAGACCAAAATGCGCTTCCAGATGAATTCACCCTAATTCTTAATAATTCCAAATGATTTCTTCCTTTTTTGTACTTTTTAAAACGCTTTTAACAAAATGTCACTGCACAGTAGTATCTTACTTTCTCACCCATATGCAGACACACACAAATATCACTGACTATAACTGTGTATAATGAAGATGTTATAAATAGATGTATAAATAAATAAATGTAGATTCTTTTTCCATGGTACCTTTTCTTTTTCCAAAAGTCTGCTGTCAGATTGACTTACTAAGAAGTTTTATTTAAAATCATAAATAACTTGTATCCACTGATCTAAATTAAATTAATATTGTAGAGATAGTGCTACAAGTAAAAATATATGAAGAATAATGCAGGTTGAACAAAAGTAAGTTTTAAATATTCATCATATAAAGGAATTATCACTCTATTTTACATTCTTACTGTAACTGACATTATAATATAAATGCCCTTAAGAGTTGTACTTAGAAAATAAATGTTTGAATCAATGTTAAAACCATCTTTGTTACCACTTAGAGATTATATGACATGCAGAAATTCTATTCTGCTATGGATGTAACAGCATCGATTAATTTCACCTGTTTATTTTATTCCTTTCACAAGATCCTGAAACACTCACTAAACCAGACCTGTCTGATTCCCAAGAAGAGCTGAGACAGCATGAAAGGCTAGATTATACCATTACCCAGTGGTGAATCCAAAAATGGCTTGATAGCCCTGATCTCAGAAACTTTCCCTGTTATTAGCTCTTTCCAACTATTTTCAGCATACTGTGGAACAAAGACACTGCAAATATGAACAGTCTTTTGAGATCATGAAAAGAGCAATTCAGCTGAACAAAGAGAGCAGATACATTAATTCAATTTTGAAGAAATATATGCATGTATCTTCGATTGACCTCTGAGGCTGAAACCTCCCTTTTCTGCTGGATTACACAGAACACTGACATTTTTCTTACATCTGTCTTTTGTCTTTATCTCTGGCTTGATTCCTCCTCAGGCCCTGATCCTTCAGCCTAATTGATTTTCTGTACTCTCTGATTAGCCACAGGGGTGAGAAGTTTTCCACGTGCAGAGTAAAACCAGGAAAGCAGCCCTGGTACTGCTATGCCATTCTGGTGGGCACTCACCACGGTGAGGGAAGCAGCACAAGGCTCCAAGCTGCAATCCTATGAGAACACTCTCCTCAGGGCCGCTTTATTACTACAAAGCAACAGCAAATCAAGCACAAAACATATGGCAATGGTCCCCAGAGGCTTTGCAAGGTCCAGTCACCCAGGACAGAAGGTCACACTCTCCCTCTGATTACAGTCTTGTTTTTCCTTCTTGCTCTAGAAGCTGTATGACCAGCCAGGATCACTTTAATGGGCTTTTGTTCCCAGAGCTAAAAGATGATAGAATATCAATACAAAGGGTTTCCCTCAAAAAATAACTGAAAACATTTTCAATCTAGGTATTCTGTATGTTGGCTGACTTACTAGGATACCTTACTCAATCCCCAGAAATATTTACCTGATTGGGCCCCTGCCAAAAAATAAACTAATTCGGAATTTAGGGCTCAGAACCACCTGCTCTCCTATCTATTACCATTCAATCTCCTACTATAAGCATGGCAACCCCTCCCAGCATTTTAAAGCCTGTCTGCATCAGAGTCCTTTCCCCCTGCTCCTCCAATTTGAATTTTTCTTTAAAAGGAGTGACCAATTTAGTGCCACCCCTCTGGATGTGGTCCAGAGTTAAATGACTTAGAAAATAGCATCTAAAACTGATATATGAGTTTCAACACAAAGCTGCAGTAGAAAAATCCCATCCTGCATTCTGAAAACGTTCGCTCTTTGGCTTAAAAGCTCAACAACACAGAGAAAAAGTTTGAGTCGAGAAAAGTTGAGAAAGTTTTTTCACTGGTGTCTTCCCTACAAATTACAAAACAACCAGTTCCTTGGTGCTGCAGTGCCCTGTCAGAAGGCAACAAAAGCATACAGGAAAGAGAGTGCTTGGCTTAAATGAAGGAGTAGGTCGTGCTTATTTCTACACCAACCTAGCTGTGTTCCAGAGTTCACATGAGGTACCGTGAGGGAAGCCCACACCGAGGGGTGTATACAAGGAAAGTATAACAGTATAGACATATCAATCATGCATCTAAATTATAGATGAGCCTCAAGGGCAGCATACTGTAATAACCATGTAACTGGTAGGCTACAGAAATATCTTGCAGAGTAATAATTAATTCTTGCACACATACAAGTACAGGCAAATAAAGGCTTGTTATTAGTCCAATTGCAGTGACTGCTAATCTAATTATTACAGTTTCCTCCTCATAATGACAGAATTGAAGCAGATATGCACAAAGATATCCATTCCTCTGGTGTTTTACTCTGACTTTCTGTGTGCTAGTATGGTAACTCGCTAGCTCCTAAATCACTTTATGACTTGAAGTATGGTTATTGTCTATGAAGTTTTGCCTTTGGAGCAAAACTGCCAGAGTCTGTGTAGCTAAGTCTCTCACCTCCAGCAGATCAAGGTGTAGATCAGCTGAAGGGCCAGTAGGACCAATAATATCACACTAACAGCCTACAATCCAATTTAGAGCTTTTAATTAATTACATTATAGGACTCCTAAAATGAAGCTTAACCACTTGGTTATATAGACACCATTCCAGTGAAGGAAGTATCCAGCCTGGATTTGCAAGTTTAAGAATCATTGTAGTGATTATTCTTCAAATATTAAATATCAAATGTTTTTATATCCAAGATACCAGCATTTATCATCATAATAAATACATTGGCTAAGTGTATAGAGATGATCCAAAATGAAGGCTGTAGTCCTAGAAATCAGAGTTCACTAGATTCTGTGCTTTTCTTTTGTGGAACAAAACATTTTTATTCTGTTATTTTTTCAGCAATGAATCAACAACATCTTTAAGTATAAGTCAGGTATATGGAAGAATCTTTAAATGTTATGGCATTTTACCATCTCAGATTTGCTATGTACTAGACTGATTTTACTTTTACGGCTGCTCTAAATTCCATTGTTCCTCAAAGATACTACAGATACTGGGCAGGAGTATCCATATAGAATCACAGAATGCTTTGGATTGAAAGGGACCCTTAAAGATCATCTAGTCCAATCCCCACGGCCACACAAGGCCATCTTCCATTTCATCAGATTGTTCAAAATCCTAGTCTTGAACAATTCCAATGATGTGGCATCCACAACTTCTCTAGGTATCCTGTTCCAGTGTCTCACCACACACATAATAAAAAAATGTCTTCCTGATGTCCAATCTAACTTGTATTATTTATCCCAAGCTGCTTTTGCCTTCGTCATCCTTAGAACACAGAACTGACCCTACCTGTTTTGTCTTCTCCTCGCTGTTGCAGAAAATATGCAGTGGATCTAGTTTTGCAACAAGCTATTTTGGTGCTTTCATCTGGTTATGTGGCAAGGAAACACAGCAAGGGAAATTCTGATTGGACTACATGTGTATACACTTATTCTCATGCAACATTCATGACTAGCAGCAGACAGCTAACAGAAAGAACAGAAGGATAGGCTGTTATGACTGTGGAAGTGGAAATCTCTGCCCGGTACCCGAAACAAACATTTGCTCCAAAAAAAGTTGGAAAGGTCAAGTTAATGCTGAGACAGCTTGCCTTGCAGGGAACAACCCCCTCTTTGTGTAACTGGTAAGTCACTGCATTGAGACTGTAGGGAACCCCTTACCAAATAGGTCAGAGACTACATATTTCAGAAGTTAGACTGTTGTCTATAAAGGGTGTAGTTTCATTTTATAATAAACATGAGCTTGATGTTCACAGAAATAATGCTGTCAGAGTTGCCCTTTAGAACATTGATCCAGTGCTGGTAAACATCAGAAAGAGGACAGAAAGCTTGTTGCAAGTACAAGCTACAGACATTTATGTCATTAAATTGCAGCGAAAACAAAATAATAAGAATAAAACACGTTTGAAAAACTCATATTGCCAAATATTTTTCTCAGTAATACAGTACCTGCAAACAAACTGCACTGTTGCCCACAAGGAAAAACTCATTTTGATAATCTAAATATTTGCCTGCTAGTCCCAACTGATTTGCCAGTAACAGTGTCAATGTGCTAGGAATGGTAATGCAATGATTTTGAGCACACTTTTATGCTTCCTTTCATATTTCAAGTGTCTGAGTTACTCTCTCTGAACAAGAAAAATACATAATTACTTCTGCAGGGAGACTTGTCATAATCCAATATTTGGTATGGACCTCTTCTTTAGAATGTGAACTGAAATGTTAAACTAAATCAAAAACAACCAAAAATGCACACATTTTGCAGTAAAAATGGTTTTATGCTGCTAAAATCATAGCCATCTAATGATCTTCTTAGATAGATAGATATGAATGTGAAAGCTGAAGAGTGTGACTTTCCTATCAAGATTTCATTTGCATAGGTTACCTCAAGATATCCATTCAAAATATTCCGTGTCTTATATGAAATCAACAAACATCAACTACCTAATTTCTCAGAACCAATTTACAGTTGTTTCATTATATTCTCCTTCCAAGCTATTCACCTTCCACAAACCAGTGAACCTCATGAGACCAAAATGAGATACAGCAAGAGAACTTTCTAATTTGGAGTTAAGGTAAAGAAAAGGATTCACAGAAAACATAAAAATCCAGACAATAAAAAATAGCTTGAGATGAGATAAGATTTGTTTGTTTATAGCCCCAAGTTTGGCTCATGATTCTGATGTTAACAATGAGATGAAAAACACAGAATAACATAGCTTCATGGAACATATGGGCTATGGTAAACAGGGGTGAGAAGCAAAACATAAAGTACCCCAACCTAAAAAAGAATACATTCTGCTCACAAAACATGAAGAATTCATTGAAAAATCATGCACAGGCAGATATATTTGCCAGCTTTACCTCATGTTTGAAAAATTGTTGATATTTTTAATATCTATATAAAAATATTATATTATATATATAATAAATAATATAGATTATATAATATTAAAATTACAGTTTACCAGGGCTCACCTTCAGACCTTGAAGGTGAGATACTGTAC